>SKCR01046918.1:0-83491 GCA_019454045.1 Zanthoxylum bungeanum | reverse complement strand
GTAGTATGTCTGCATGTCTATGGGAGGCCGCATCAGGGTAGGTGTATATGGTCTTAACCTGAGACTTGCATCGCTAGTACTTGCGACAATCGATAAACTTTGGTTGTGGTGGTTCGGGGCTTTAACCGGTTCTGTGTACGCCTCTTCTGGGTTTATCGAGAATCGTAGTGTACTGGATGTGATGTCAAATGGAAGTAGTATCACTTCAGACATATGGATATGATGTTCACGCAGGATACAGAACTAGTACTCTATAAAAGGTTGCAACCGTCGGGACAATATGACCAGGTCAGGATTGTCCGATTTAAAGGACTAGTTGTTGATATCCGATATATGTTTCGTACGGGGCAGACACATTTCCAGCCCCAGGCCTAACATGTGATCGTCCGATACTGGATCGATGTACGCGATACTACGGTTATACTACGCTTGATAAAGATCTAATATTCCAGTAAGAATATTTCTGGAGAATTGGGAAGGCGTGGCGCTTTGCTAGAAGCCAACCTCGTCTTGTAAATCGGTAAAAAACGTAGTACGAGGTACGTACGTGTTTGGATTATCGAACGACCGTATTTACTGCCAACATATCCGAGATCTCTTGGGTCGCTTCCTGAAGATTCACCTATGATGTTTGATTCGAACTTTATTAATCTTGGATTAATTACGGAGAAACTTTATCTTGGATAAAATGCCTTATTAGGAGAGAGAGAAAGACGATTAATTTGGAATTAATCGATTAAAATAATATATTCGATATATTTAAACGAAATAGATTTCGACGCGGAATAAAATCGGATTTTAATCGGGCAAACTAATTAATTAGAATTAATTCGTTAGCGATCTGAATAGTAATTTCGCTAGGCGTAATTTATTTAATTCTCGTCGCGACGGAAATGCGTTAATTCAGAATTAGCGAAATTCGAGCCCGAAAGTGTTTGCGGAACATTCGTATTTTGAAAATGGGTGGAATCCGCAAATCACATCGCGATATCTCATTACTTGACACGAATAGATGATGGATGTATCTAGTCACCTTTATGGATGATACATTGTCTTTATTCTCAATGTGCGATACTGATGGCATATGATGAATTTTCCTTTGGAGGGAAACCTTTCACGGTTTTTGAAGGGTTTTTTTAATTAAAAAATTCATTTTGGTATTTGATATCTTATCATTGCTTTTCATTTGGTCTCTTACGGTTTTGGTAACAAAAGATAGAGAACCACAAATTGAAAAGTTCAAACACTCTTCTCCTTCTCCTGCTCACGCAGTGAGCTTCAAACAAAGGCAGAAAATCATTTTCATTTCTCCATTTTTGCTAGCACATTGAAGGATCAAAAGAGGGGATAGGGAAACAACCTTGGAGCTTGGAACACTTGAAGACTTGGAGCTTCTCTTCCTCTTCATCTTGGCCGAAACTTCCACCTTGAAGACTCCAGGATTGTCTTTACCATTTTCGTCACAAAGCTTAGTAAGTATGATTCCGCCATGTTTCTAGCTTTGCATGTATGTTATTTGTATTTCTATGGCTTAATCTTTCTTTGGGACTAATTATAGAAACCAACAGTGAGATGAGTGCGTGTGTCAGGGCAAGGTGATGCGCCTTTACGTTTTGTTGATGGGCTGGCTTCGTGACAAGGCAATGGCTTAGAAGGTAGTGGGGCCAGGTTTGTTGTGTTGAGTGGAACGGCTGGTGTGAAGGCTAATTAAGTAAAGGCAAGGGGGCGTTGTTGGCATGCTAGTGGGCATGTGCGTGAAGCTTGGTGGAACAGGGCAGGTGGTTGCGTTGAGTTGGTGTTGGTCATGCGTTAAGGTTGTGAGAGCTTTTAAATGTTGTGGCCTTTTTGTGGAGGAGAGTGGACTGCTGCGAGTGGGAGGGCTTATGGTGTGAGGGCAGTGTGTGGCTTTTAGGACGTGTTGCTCATTTCTTTATTATTTGTTGCTTACGGTTAGGTTTATTTCCTTTTGTTTTATTGGCTTGTTTGTGGCCTGGCCAGAGAGCGAGAAGGCAAGAGAGAGGTGTTTTTCATGTTGCAAGTCTGGTTTGGTGTTTTGAATCAGAATAGGTAGAGAGAGATTACTGCGTTTAGGGTTTCTTCTCTTTTGTTCTAGTTTGTGGCCGAGAGCGAGAGAGGCAAGAGGGAAGTTGAGAGGGGGAGTCGATGATAAGTGACCCTGTGTGTTTGTGGGTTGTTGCTAGATTGAAGATGGGACGTGATTGGTTTTTAGGGTTTATGAGGAGTGGCTGTGTGTGGTGTTGTATGAGAGAGATAGAGGAGTTGTATTTGTCTTTTTTGTTTGTGAGTTTTTGTGCATGCCGTGAATCAAAGAGGAGGCTTAGGGAGGCTTAGGGTTGCAATTTATTGTTGTTTATATAGTTAGAGATTAGGATTAGGGTTTTATTATTTGGAAGGAAAGAAATCATGTAAATGGGGATGGATTTAAATTGGTGAGTAAATCATTTAATTTGATTTTAATTTGGATGTGATTTAATTTTAATTAGGAATTTAATTTAATTAGTTTTAATTTAATTCAATTGTATTTTATTTTAATTTCATTTAATTAGCTTTAATTTAATTTAATTTAATTTAATTTCAATTTAATTGGTTTCAATTGGTTTTAATTTAAAATTTGTGACATGTGTTTAAATATTTTAATTATTTTAAATTTAATTTGTGACATGTGTTTTTAAAACGGAGGTCCAACAAGCGACACCCGAAGCTAACCTAGCGAGTTAAATCCATCAAAAAATACCAATTTCCAACTTTACCCTTCCAACGTCCTTTTCCCGCGCTTTCACAACTAAAGAGGTAGTGTCTCCATAGAGGACTCATCATCGGGTCTATGCAAAAATGCAGTAGTATGCCTACAGTCGCCCCACTTTAATGGGACTTGTTCAGTGTTTGACATCAATTACAATCCAATCAAAGTTATGCAATGCATTTTTACTTACCTGGCTCGCCAGCTGCCACCTGACTTGCATGCTGCTTCGAACTGAGTTGATGATGCATTGGACCTCGATCCTGGAACGCATCCCAATAACTACAACCGACAACGGGGGCCCCTCGACCCAACATCGCTGACAATAGGGACCTCACCCTCGAACTGATGATGTAGTGGGCACCTCGACCCTGGGCACCTCGACCCGGAACTACAACCGACAACGAGGGCACCTCGACCCTGGGCACCTCGACCACACACCCGCTGACAATAGGGACCTCACCCTCGAACTGATGATTGTAGTGGGCTCCTCGACCCCTGGCACCTCAACGAAAACTACAACCGACAACGGGGGGGGGGCACCTCGACCCACCACCATGACACTAGGGACCTCGCCCTCGAACTGATGATTGTAGTGGGTCCTCGACCCTGGGACGCATCCCGGAACTACATTTGATGATGCAGTAGGCCTCGACTGTGGGACGCATCCCGGAACTGCAACTGAAAATGGGGGCACCTCGACCCTGGGGCATCCCCAATACCCGCTGACAATGTGGGCCTCGCCCCCAACCTGATGATGTAGTGGGTCTCGACCCTGGACGCATCCCAAAATGCTGATGATGATGATGTGGTTGTGCCATACCAAAGTTTATGCAATGCATTTTTACTTACCTGGCTCGCCAGCTGCCGCTTAACTTGCTCGTTGCTTTGAATTGAGTTGATCTGGTGGTGCCATACCTGGCGTCCTAAACCCCGTACTCGAGGTGTCGCTGTAGCGTCTCCATACCTGGAGTGCCATACCCGGCGTGCTAAACCCCATACCTGAGGTTGTCGCGGTTGCGTCTCCATACCTAGAGTGTCGCAGTAATATCTCCATACCCGGAGCGCCATACCCGGCATGTTAAACCCCATACCCAAGGTGTCGCTGAAATATCTCCATACCCGAAGTGCGGTACCTGGCAAAACTGATCTGATGTCTCCATACCCGGAGTGCTGTACCTGGCAAAACTGTACTGATAATAATATGGGCCTCGCCTCTAGATTGCCATACCTGGAAAGACTGATACTAATGCTTATGTGGGTCTCACCCTATAGTGCCATACATGGCAATACAGATACTGTATAATCACGTGGGCCTCGCCCCCGGAGTGTCATGCCCTGCAAGACTGATAATGATGTGTGCCTCGCCCCCAGAGTGCCATACCCGGCAAGACTGCTACTGATAGTGATGTAGGCATCGCCCCTAGAGTGTCATTCTTGGCTCATTCATTCCCGAACTGCGTTCCATTCTCTGTGTGCCATTCTTGGCTTGTTCGTTCACGAACTGTGTTTCCATTCTCGGAGTGCCATTCTCAGCTTGTTCATTCCCGAACTGTGTTCCATTCTCGGAGTGCCATTCATGGCTTGTTCACTCCCGAACTTTGTTCCATTCTCGGAGTTTCATTCCCGACTTGTTCAATCCCGAATCGTGCTCCATTCTCGGAGTGTCATTCTCGACTTGTGATGCAGTGGGCCTCGACTTGGGACTCATCCCTAAAACTGAATACGGACGTGGGCCTCCACCTGGGATTCATCCCAAAACTGACGCTGATGTGGGCCTCGACCCTGGGACTCTTACGCAAAACTGATACTGATGTGGGCCTCGCCCGAACTGATACTGATATGGGCCTCGCCCCCATGTTGACTCTAATGTGGGCCTCGCCCCAATTGATACTGATAATGTGGGCCTCGCCTCAGTCGATACTGATACTGATGTGGGCCTCGGCCCCAAACTGATAATAATAATGATGTGGGCCCCGCCCCCCAGAGTACCATACCCGGTAGAACTGCTACTAGTAATGATGTGGGCCTCGCCCCTAGAGTTCCATACCCGGAAAGACTAATACTGATAATGATATGGGCCGCGCCTCCAGAGTGCCATACCCGGCAAGACTAATACTGATAATGATATGGGCCTCGCCTCTGAGCTGTTACTGATATGGGCCTCGCCCCCAAATTGATACTGAGATGGGCCTCACCCCAAACTGATACTGATATGGGCCTCGCCCCTATGCTGACTATTATGTGGGCCTCGCCCCATGCTGATACTGATGTGGGCCTCGCCTCAAACTGATACTGATATGGGCCTCGCCCCCAGAGTGCCATACTCGACCAGACTAATAATGATAATGTGGGCTTCGCCCCCCCGGCAAGACTGATGCTGATGCTAATGTGGGCCTCCCCCCAAAGTGCCATCAGTTTCGGGATGCGGGGCCTTGTTCCCGAACTGTGCTGAGAGAGAGCTTTATTCCTCTGGCTGTATTCTCGAACTGTGCTGAGATAGGGCTTTATTCCTAGGCTTTGTCCTGAATTGTAGTGAATGTGGCCTTTATCCCGAACTGAGCTGACTGCGGGCTTTGTTCCTGAATTATACTGAATGTGGGCTTTATTCTGAACTGTTACTGATATGGGCCTCGACCCTGGGATTCATTCCCGGATTCATTTGAAAAACTCTGCTAATGTGGGCCTCGACCCTGGGACTCATCCCCAAAACTGAAACTGATATGGCCTCAACCCTGGGACTCATCCTCACAACTGAAACTAATATGGGCCTCAACCCTGGGACTCATCCCAAAACTACTACATATGTTGTTTATTCTGGTTGGCTGTCTTTGCCGCATTTTTTTCTTCTTGAAACCTATGAATACAAAACAAAACGAACACAAAAAAGAATGCAAAATATGTTACGTGTATGCATGCATGCATGAATGAATTTCCTATTCCGCTGGGTTTAGGTCTTCCGCTAGTTCTCTCAGGTGATTGCACAGTCTTCTCTCTGGTTCATGGCTCAATTCCTTGTTACACTTCTTTTTCACGGGGTGGGTTAGGTTAGATGTCGCCCCAGTCTTGATTTAGGTTTCTGCTCTCCGCTGTTTGCAATTGGTCAGATGAACCACATGGTGGGGCCTTCCATATTATCATACTATATCACATGCTACGAAATAGTCCCAATAGTTATACATATTATCGTCCTCAAGGAATGCCTAGTAATGAAACCAGAGAACATTCAAAACACTCATGCAACTTAAATCCAAGTCTTTGAATAAATGATCTAAGTCAGACTCAAAGTGTGTGTGTGCAACGGTTCTTTCACAGCTTGATCCTTAAGTAAGCCAACTCAATGATTTCGCTTCAAAAATCGGGATCGATGGGTCAAACCAACCTAGATGTCTCAATTATGCTCTGCAATTAACTTTTCGTGCTCAATGTGGTATAGTTTCATTTTTCTTTTCCTTTGTCTCTCATTTTTTTCCTTTCATTTTGAACTTCTTTTTTTCATTCCTTTTCTTTCTCTCTCTTTTTTTTCTTTCTTTTTTTCTCTCTTTTTTTCAACACACACCTACCTTTTAAGGTAGCATTTTCTCCTCATGGTGGTCCTAATACTCGCCCATGGGTAGCTTCACGCTTATCGGTTATAGGTGGTTCAATTTTTCTTTAGAGACTTTTCTTTCATTTTCAACCATACCACACATCATAACATAGGCAAATTAGGATAGACATCTAAGCAAACGATCATTCATCGACCTGTAATTTCTTCAACTAGTCACCTTGCCAACTACTTAGGATTTCACCGCTAAGAACCTATAGTGAAGTGCTTACGAGTCTAACATAGATTAATCATTCAAAGTATCAGATAAAAGTACATCAATAGTTTATCGTTTCTAAGATTTCACCCTAAAGCAAACGATTTCATCATCGGACTTATATCTAACTATCAAGGACTAAAACCAAATAAATTTTTTTCTTTTCTTTTCTTTTCTTTTTTCTTTTTTTTCCTTTTTTTTCCTTTTTTTTTGGGTCCACCATGGTCTTTCTATCCCTGCCGTAAATTTCTATGTTTCTCAGTTTCCTCTTCCCCAATATCCATGTTTGCTAAACTCTTCTTTGACAAGTCTTATTTTTCCTAACACAACGGATATCTATGATGGCTTTTAAGACATGGGGTTAACATGATGCATGAGATACGTGCGATGCATGTAATATATAAGCTCATAAGAATTCTACACGAGTTGGCCCATCAACATTTTAGAAACTTTTGGCCCGATCGCCATAAAGCACAGACTCGTCCCAGTTTAAATGGCCCAACAAGCCCATACCTCATGACAACAAGTCCAGCTGAATCCAAATGACAATGGTCCAAAACATAAAGGAATAGTCTCTACTGATCCTACAATAGTTCATACGCGGGTTTACAGGGTTATAGACAAAAGCTCTAATCGACGAAGGATTGCCCACACTAGGTCTCCCCACTCAAGGGTCCGAGCGACCAAGTGAGCGCACCCTTTTTATACCCAAAGGTACGTGCCAACGAGTTATGGTGTGTGACTGACTGTCAAATGGATTTCCGTTGTAGATTCCCCAAAGGGAGGGTGGGAGCGAGGCTCTCTTAAGTACCCAAGCCCTTAGGCTCTTATCGCTTGGTGACAGGAATAAACAACGAGTTCCTCTAAATTAGTCCATCACGGTAGGCTACTAGTACATGAATCTAGGTGCCTTCACAGCTTTTCCTTATAGAAAGGTAGTGAATGAAGGAAGACACCAAAGCATTACCTAGCCTTAAAAATGCCTTTGATTAAACCCCTTTCAACCTACGGTAGACACAGTTAACTAAAGCACAAATTTACAATCACTACAAAATATTATTTCGGGGCCAATTCTCTAAATCCCCAGTGAAGTCGCCAGACTGTAGGACACAGAAATTGGGCGACGCATGCTGTCCAGGGCTCGCAGCCCGGTTGGGAGTATGGAGTAGTCCGCGGGGGACTAAACCGGGGAATAATAGAGTCACCACCCGGTGTGAACCGGGACAAAGATTTAAGGGCGCACTCACCCCTCGCCAGGGAAGACCTCTAACCATTGGGTTCAGAATGGTCCCTTACTTATGTCACTTGTGATGATATGATTTGTGCAATAAACTAACCGAATCTATTCAACATTCATGCTCAAGGGTAATCTATGTCTACTATGCATTCATCAAAATAACTCTTAATCTAAGTTTGCATGCTCGAAAATAAGTCTTTAAACGGCGAACACACAATATCACACAATGAGCATATTGAGCCATTAAACCAAAATAAACAAATAACTATTTAAACATAATCATAAACTAAACAAAATACCATGCATAAAATAACATAATCATGCTTTGAAAATAAATAATAAACTAAGCTAAATCATGTTTTAAATAATAACTAAATAATCTATGAACTACATCATGCTCAAACACAAGTTTGGATGAGACGAAATACGAGTCTCTTAAGTGGTACGTGGCGTTGTATCCCGAGTACAAACCGCATACTAACGTCCATTCGGATTCGGCTATGGAATTTACGTCCGGGTTTCCATCCTATATACCACAAAAGGGAACGCATATTCTGCTCATCCAACAATCACATCATGTCTTCAAACGACTCTCATGTGATAATATTTAAAATAAATGAAAGATAGCAAATAAAAGGGTGCCCTCAGGTCTGACCTCTTTTGTCATCTCATGAGGTCATTACAAACCGGCCGTTGAAATGAGGATGATCCGCAACTTTCCTGTTCAGTACCAACGTTTTTCCTTGATGTTTCACTGTTTGGGCTGCTGTTTTCACTCCGTTTCAAACTGTGTTTTGCTGCTGTATTTTGGTCACTGTTTTGGTTGTTTAAGAGGACTATTTTATGCATTTTTGGAGGGGTATTGGTTGCGGTTTTGGAAGGGTTTAAGGGGTAGTTTTTCGTCACTGTTTTGGGACTGTTTAGGGACTGTTTTAGGCAGTTTGCTGGCTGTTTGGAGAATACAATTTGTTAGACATTGTGTCCCATAGCGTCACTGTTTGTAAATGATATTGTATTATTGTACAAAATTAACTATGTAATAATGAAATTGCCTTTTGCCATTTTGTAAATATTATTTACTTTGATATATAAATGGCGAAAGTCCATATGATTAGTACTGGATTGAGATGATATGAGACAGTATCAATCCATAAAGGTTTAATCATTAAATATCCCTAGCCGTAGTATTATCGAGACTGGACATCGATAATGCGGAATAGGCTAGTATTGCGCTTGTGCACGTTGTGAGGGCACAACGGCATAGTTCTCATATATTTAAGTATTGGATACTTATGCAAGTGCGATAGGAGGTTGTGTTTTACTGATGGTACGGAAAACAGCTTCGCTCGCTGGATAGACCCCGCGGAATCCCATTGGTAGTATGTCTAGGTGTCTATGGGAGGCCGCATCAGGGTAGGTGTATATGGTCTTAACCTGAGACTTACATCGCTAGTACTTGCGACAATCGGTAAACTTTGGTTTTGGTGGTTGGGGACCTTAACCGGTTCTGTGTACACCTCTTCTGGGTTTATCGAGAATCGTAGTGTACTGGATGTGATGTCAAGATGGAAGTATCGCTTCAGACATATGGAGGTGATGATCACGCAGGACACAGAACTAGTACTCTATAAAAGGTTGCAACCGTCGGGACAATATGACTAGGTCAGGATTGTCCGATTTAAAGAGACTAGTTGCTTGATGTCCGATATATGTTTCGTACGGGGCACACATCTCCAGCCCTAGGCCTAGCATGTGATCATCCGATACTGGATCGATGTACGCAATACTACGGTATACTACGCTTGATATAGATCTTATATTCCTATAAGAATATTTCTGGAGAATTGGGTAGGCATGGCGCTTTGCTAGAAGCCAACCTTGTCTTGTGAATCGGTAAGAACGTAGTACGAGGTACGTGCGTGTTCGGATTATCCGACGACCGTATTTACTGCCAACATATCCGGAGATCTCTTGGGTCGCTTCCTGAAGATTCACCTATGATATTTGATTCGAACTTAATTAATCTTGGATTAATTGCGGAGAAACTTTATCTCGGATAAAGTGCCTTATTTAGAGAGAGAACGATTAATTTGGAATTAATCAGTAAAATTATTATATTCGATATAATAATTGAAATTCGATTTCGACGCGAAATTAAAATTAGATTTTAATTCGGGCATACGATTTAATTTAGAATTAATGCGTTAGCGACGTAAATAATAATTTCGCTAGGCGCGATTATTTATTTAAATTCGATTTAATTAACGTCGCGACGCAAGTTCGGTATTTCGGAAATATCGAACCCGAACGCGTGAGTGGACGTGGGCCCACTTTCATTTGGAAACGTGTGGGGCCCACTTGACACATGTCATTATATGTATTATTTTATTGATAATGCATTGCATGGTGATAGTGTATAATACACTCTAATGTTATGCATGGAATTTGAGTGTTTGACACTCTAAGCCTTTGCATGGCTTGTGTCATAGATTTATTATTATTTAATAAATATTATGGCATAAATATAAATTGATTTTTGGTATCAAAAATCAATTAGAACAAAAAGAAAAATCTCTCTTCTCTCTCTCACTTGGCCGAAAACTGCATGCAGTTTTTGGTCTTCATCTTCTTCATTTTGGTTGCCAAAAGCTTGAAGAAAGTGTGATTGTTTGGAACATCTCCTCACATGCAAGGCTAGCACCTTTCAAGGGATCAAAAGAGGTGATAGGGAAACCATCATAGAGCTTGGAATACTCAACTCTTGGAGCTTTCCACATCTTCTCACCTTGGCCGAAAATCATCCACCTTGGAGCTTCCATCTTGGCTTGATTTTCTTCATCACAAGATATTGTAAGTATGATTCCGCCATACTTCATGTTTATATATATTCTTTGTTGTATTTCATATATGCTTAATCTTTCCTTGGGACATATTATAGAAACCAACAATGGTATCATGGAGCCATGGTTAAGCATGAAATACTTGGGTTAAAATTTGATAAAATTGGTTGAAGCATGTTCTTGTGAAATTTGATGAATAAGTATGCTTGCATGTATATAGAATGATGTTATATGGAATCAATTTTATGAAAATGCATTGGATGATTTTTCCCCAAAATTTTAACCTTGGCCGAATGGTGTGATAAAATTGGTTAAAGCATGTTCTTGTGAAATTTGATGATAAGTATGCTTGCATGTATATAGAATGATGTTACATGGAATCAATTTTATGAAAATGCATTGGATGATTTTTCCCCAAAATTTTAACCTTGGCCGAATGATATGGTGAAATTGATTAAAGCATGTTCTTGTGAAATTTTTAATAAGAATGCTTACATGTATATAGAATGATGATACATGGAATCAATTTTATGAAAAATGCATTGGATGATTTTTTCCCCCATTCATGCCTTGGCCGAATGTGTTGCTACTTGGAGTGGATTGAAATTTTTTTTTGTGTTTAAGATCATTGGATGACTTAGAACGTGTACGGGACGTAGATTAATAATTCAATCGGATTGAAAAACAAATCGACACAAAAAACTCACCTTGGCCGAATACATAGGACATGTAAAGGAGTTGATTTTTGTTAAAATTAATGTTGGACATTTATTTGAAAAATTGATGATTAATAAATTAAATGGGTATTTTTGAAATATTTGGTTTAATACATTAATCTTGGTATTACACTTTAATTAATTGGACTTTAATGTTTGGAATATTAAAATTTAATTAATGGGCTTTAATAATTTAATTGGGCCTTATGGGCTTAAAATTGGTTTTATGGCACTTAAGGGTGATTCCTTATTTGGGCTTGGTAATTGGGTTTGACCCACATTGACCAAAGCCCAAGCCTTAATAAATCAATTCTAAGTCCATTTGACTTGAATTAAATTCAACATTGGATGTTAGTTGGGCTTTGAGGCCCAATAAGATTAGATTTAGAATCTAAGTCTTTAAAGCACATTAAAAGTGTAAACATTTAATTTGGAATTAAATAATTGAATTAGTATTGAATACGAATTAAATTAGATTTAATAAGTAGTTCGATATAATTCGCGAATTCGTACCCTATGTACTTATTCTCAATCGAGTTGGACTCGCGCAAAATCAAACCGTTGTTTGAACATTGGATGATCACTTAACAAAGACTAATTAATTGGATTTGATTGGTTGTAAAAGCATGTCTTGTTTGAATATATATGTATGTGATGAATGAATAGTGTATATCGGATGGATATTAGAAGGAAAGGGTAATTTTAGAAATTATTGTAAATTTGGAATTTATAAATTGGACCTGCGTGTCCAGCCTTATCTCTTTATCTCTTTGTATTCTCTTCTCACCTAATTCCCCTCAATGTAAATGAGGTTTCTCTTATTGTATTATGTAATTGGGTAGTAGTAGAATAGTGCTAGCGGGGAGAGGAAAGGGAGTGATTTGTTCTAGGAACAAGTTGTTTATATATCCACATCCGCATATCACTATTAATCTACTTTACGCGCTTTATGATGTTTTAGAAGCATGCTTAAGGGTGTATGATGATGAGACCTAACAAAGATAAATAAATTGGTTGCCAATTACGCGAAAATCCCTCATTTATATTAAGCGAATATCCTTCCATTGAATGGTTCTTGTTCAAGATCCGAAGTTGGCATTGGTTTGTTTTTGACCAAAGTCAAGACCTTTGTCAATCAAGGATGTACTTGAATCATGAGAGTTTTGTTGCATATCGGTGTCTTGTCCAAATCGTGATTTTTATTGGCCAAAGTCAAGATCACTTTTTGTCCAACGACATTGATTACGAAACTTTCCTCGTCAATGGGTCCCGCTTAACTGGAATCATTAGGTTTGTTTTTGGCCAAAGCCAAGGCCTAGATGATTCGGAGGATAGGTTAGGAAAATGTAATGGTTACATTGGCATTATACATATGTTTCGGACTTGGATGTCCACCTAACCGGATCTAGGAATTGGATGAGATCCAATTGATCATGGAGATCTACCTAAGTTAAATAGCATACAATTTTTATTGGCCAAAGTCAAGGTTGTGTGTTATTTAACGGGATCCTAGCCCACTAGGAAATTCGATTTCCCGAGTTCTCTACAGAGGGTTAGAAACTTGAAGAAAATAGTGGGAGGCTATTATTGAATTTGCAATTTCGTTCAGATACTTAGCCTTACGCGTCTTTCAAAATTATTTCGTCAATATTTTAAATAATTAGTTGGACTAATATATTGTTATTTTACTTGTAACAGTTTGACTGTACCCATAACATCGTTGACTTTATAGTTGGACTATAGTTGTCAAGATGATTGGCAAAGGTAATATCCGCGACATAATCATGGGCGATAATGTCTTCAAAGGGACAAACTTTGCCGACTGGGAAATGAACCTCAAGATAGTGCTTGGGGCTGAGAGGATGCTGTATACTATTCAGAGACCTCTCCCGCCTGAACCCACTGAGCCACTGGAGCTAGAGTTATGGAAGACTCATAGTGACGATTGTGACCAAGCTCAGTCAGTTATGCTAGCTGCAATGACCCAGCATTTCAGACGTCAGTACAGGGACTTGGATCCCTATAACATGATGGCAAGATTGCGTGATCTTCACCGCACCAATAAGCGGATGAAGAGGTACGAGCTAGTAAGGAAACTCTTCCGCTCCCGGATGACAGACGGCGCATCAGTTGAGGCCCACGGGACTCAAATGATCGCCGATATTGATGAGTTGGCCAATATGGGAATAGTCTTCTTGGAGGCTGAGCTGACTATAGATATGATCTTGCAGTCACTTCCTGATACTTGGAAACAAATCATAATCAACTACAAGTTGATGGATACAGATGACACTCTTGGAGAGCTGTTATCCGTATTGAAGGAGTCCGAAAGGGAACTCCTAAAGGGGAGCAAGCGCGAGGCGCATTATGCATCGACCTCTCATGCGCCAAAGGCTAGGCCCAAGGCAATTGGAGGTGCGAGGAAGAAGAAGTTCAAGAAAAAGGGCAAAGGCAAGTTGACAGTGGCTTCTAGGAAGCCAAGGACAAATCTCGCGACATCTGCCTTAACTGCGGCAAGAGGGGTCACTGGAAACGTGACTGCCAAATGAGCATTGTGCAGAGGGAGGATATCAAGGCTGGCAAGGCTATCGCCTCTGGTATGTTTGTTATTGAGATAAATATGAATACTTCTAGTTTTAAAAATTGGATTTTTGATTCTGGTTGTGGTGCTCATATTTGTACTGATGTGCAGGATCTGCATGATAGCAGGATGCTGGCTCAGGGGAGATGGATCTACGGGTTGGAAACGGAACACCAGTTGCTGTTTTGGCCGTAGGGACTTTTGTTTTAGAACTGCCCTCAGGGCATGTACTTAAACTTTTGAACTGTTATTTTGTACCTAGTTTAACTAGGAATATTATATCTGTATCCTTGTTAACCCAGCAGGGTTACACTTTTGTTTAGAACACTGGGTGTTATTTATATAAAAATGATGCAGAAATTTGCACAGCTGTTGCAAATAACGGTCTTTATATTTTGAATATAAATGAATCTCCTAAAATGACAAACAAAAGGCTCAAAAAGTAATCTAAAAGATGAAGCTTATATGTGGCATTGTCGTCTAGGACACATCAACAAGACTCGCATATCCACACTTTCGAAGAGTGGGTACTTGGACGAATTTGATCCCAATTCATATGACGTCTGCGAATCTTGTCTTTTAGGCAAAATGCCTAAATCACCTTTTAGCGGTAAAGGTGAACGTGCCACAGAACTGTTGCTCTCGTTCATACTGACGTATGCGGGCCCATGTCTAGCCAGGCTAGAGGTGGATTTCACTACTTCGTAACCTTTACAGATGATGCATCTCGTTACGGTTATGTGTATCTTATGAGACACAAGTCGGAAACTTTTGAGAAATTCAAAGAGTTTCGACACGAAGTGGAGAAACAAACAGGGAAGAGTATTAAGACATTACGGTCAGACCGTGGTGGCGAATACTTAAGTTATGAGTTTCAAGATTACTTGAAAGAATATGGTATTCTTTCACAGTGGACTCCTCCTGGAACACCGCAATTAAACGGTGTGTCCGAACGGAGAAACCGCACCTTGTTGGACATGGTAAGGTCAATGATGAGTCGCACTGAGCTACCAATATCCTTCTGGGGATACGCATTAAACAGTGCTATACTTATTTTGAATAAGGTACCGTCGAAGTCTGTTGAACAGACTCCATATGAGATATGGACAGGAAGGAAACCAGGTTTCTCTTTCCTGAAGATTTGGGGATGCTGGGCACATGTTAAACGTTTGGAAAGTACCAAACTTGAACCCAAAACTGATAAATGCCTTTTTGTAGGATATCCTAGGGAAACCAAAGGATATTACTTCTATCACCCACAAGAGAACAAAGTATTTGTTGCTCTACAAGCATTTTTCCTTGAGAAGGATTTTATAAATGCAGTGGTAAGTGGGAGGAAAGTAGAACTCGATGAAGATCGTAGTGATACTGTTCCTGGCAATGAATCAACGACGGAACAAGAACAGACCGTCCGGGATGAGTCTGTACCACAAACTTCACATACACAAGGACCGCGTAGGTCGGAGAGAGTCAGAACAGTACCTGAGAGGTATGGGTTCCTGATCTCACCTCATGTAGATATTAATCTTATTGAGGATAATGAGCCGGCTACGTATGAGGAAGCGATACAAAATATCGATTCCGCTTTATGGCAAGAAGCCATGAAGTCCGAGATGGATTCCATGTACGCCAACCAAGTTTGGACACTGGTTGATGCACCAGAAGGCGTAAAGCCTATTGGATGCAGATGGATCTTCAAGAAGAAGACCGACATGGATGGCAACGTACAAACGTACAAAGCTAGGCTTGTAGCGAAGGGGTATCGTCAACAATATGGTATTGATTATGACGAAACCTTCTCACCCGTTGCCATGATTAAATCCATTCGGATAATGCTTGCAATAGCTGCATATTTCGATTACGAGATATGGCAGATGGACGTTAAAACCGCTTTCCTTAACGGAAACCTTTTGGAGGATGTTTATATGCAACAGCCTGACGGTTTTATCGTACCTAGACTTGCAAACAAGGTTTGTAAGTTAAATCGATCCATTTATGGATTGAAGCAAGCATCACGGTCATGGAATCAGCGTTTTGATGAGATCATAAAAGAATATGATTTCGTGCAAAACGCAGATGACCCTTGTGTATACAAGAAGGTTAGTGGGAGAGCACTTACTTTTATTGTCCTTTATGTCGACGACGTATTGCTTATAGGCAATGACATTCCCATGCTAACGTCGGTGAAAGCTTGGCTTTCATTAAAATTCTCCATGAAAGATCTGGGAGAAGCAGCCTTTATCTTGGAATAAAGATCTACGGGATAGATCTAGAAAGCTGCTTGGACTCTCCCAGAGTACATATATTGATAAAGTGTTGAAGCGATTCAACATGGAACAATCCAAGAGGGGATTGGTTCCAATGGTACGTGGTACCTCTCTGTCTAAGGACATGTGTCCTAAGACTCAGGAAGAGAGAGACCACATGAGTCGGATACCGTTCGCCTCGGCAGTCGGATCGATCATGTATGCCATGATATGTACACGACCTGATGTCTCATATGCTTTGAGCATGTGCAGTCGCTATCAGGCCGATCCAGGTGAAGGTCACTGGATAGCAGTTAAGAATATCCTTAAGTATCTTAACGAACTAAGATGCTTTCTTAATTTATGGAGGTGGAGAACTTGCGGTATCTGGTATACCGATGCAAGTTTCCAAACCGACAAGGATGACTACAAGTCGCAATCCGGGTACATTTTTGTTTGAATAACGGAGCAGTGAGCTGGAAATCTTCCAAGCAAGATACTGTTGCCGATTCAACAACAGAAGCGGAGTACATCGCTGCATCTGAAGCAGCAAAGGAGGCAGTTTGGATCCGAAAGTTCCTAATCGGATTAGGAGTAGTTCCGTTAGCAGCTGAGCCCGTTCCATTGTATTGTGACAATAACGGGGCTATAGCACAGGCTAAGGAACCAAGGTCTCATCAACGGTCCAAGCATGTTCTTCGACGTTACCATCTGATTCGGGAGATTATACATCGTGGCGATGTAAAAGTCGAGAAGGTCACATCAGATGACAACATTGCAGATCCGCTGACGAAGGCTGTTCTTCAGCAAGTTTTTGAACGACACATACATAGTTCGGGTATTAGATGCTTGAGTGACTGGCTATAGGCCAAGTGGGAGATTGTTAGACATTGTGTCCCATAGCGTCACTGTTTGTAAATGATATTGTATTATTGTACAAAATTAACTATGTAATAATGAAATTGCCTTTTGCCATTTTGTAATATTATTTACTTTGATATATAAATGGCGAAAGTCCATATGATTAGTACTGGATTGAGATGATATGAGACAGTATCAATCCATAAAGGTTTAATCATTAAATATCCCTAGCCGTAGTATTATCGAGACTGGACATCGATAATGCGGAATAGGCTAGTATTGCGCTTGTGCACGTTGTGAGGGCACAACGGACATAGTTCTCATATATTTAAGTATTGGATACTTATGCAAGTGCGATAGGAGGTTGTGTTTTACCGATGGTACGGAAAACAGCTTCGCTCTGGATAGACCCCGCGGAATCCCATTGGTAGTATGTCTAGGTGTCTATGGGAGGCCGCATCAGGGTAGGTGTATATGGTCTTAACCTGAGACTTACATCGCTAGTACTTGCGACAATCGGTAAACTTTGGTTTTGGTGGTTGGGGACCTTAACCGGTTCTGTGTACACCTCTTCTGGGTTTATCGAGAATCGTAGTGTACTGGATGTGATGTCAAGATGGAAGTATCGCTTCAGACATATGGAGGTGATGATCACGCAGGACACAGAACTAGTACTCTATAAAAGGTTGCAACCGTCGGGACAATATGACTAGGTCAGGATTGTCCGATTTAAAGAGACTAGTTGCTTGATGTCCGATATATGTTTCGTACGGGGCAGACACATCTCCAGCCCTAGGCCTAGCATGTGATCATCCGATACTGGATCGATGTACGCAATACTACGGTATACTACGCTTGATATAGATCTTATATTCCTATAAGAATATTTCTGGAGAATTGGGTAGGCATGGCGCTTTGCTAGAAGCCAACCTTGTCTTGTGAATCGGTAAGAACGTAGTACGAGGTACGTGCGTGTTCGGATTATCCGACGACCGTATTTACTGCCAACATATCCGGAGATCTCTGGGTCGCTTCCTGAAGATTCACCTATGATATTGATTCGAACTTAATTAATCTTGGATTAATTGCGGAGAAACTTTATCTCGGATAAAGTGCCTTATTTAGAGAGAGAGAACGATTAATTGGAATTAATCAGTAAAATTATTATATTCGATATAATAATTGAAATTCGATTTCGACGCGAAATTAAAATTAGATTTTAATTCGGGCATACGAGTTAATTTAGAATTAATTCGTTAGCGACGTAAATAATAATTTCGCTAGGCGCGATTATTTATTTAAATTCGATTTAATTAACGTCGCGACGCAAGTTCGGTATTTCGGAAATATCGAACCCGAACGCGTGAGTGGACGTGGGCCCACTTTCATTTGGAAACGTGTGGGGCCCACTTGACACATGTCATTATATGTATTATTTTATTGATAATGCATTGCATGGTGATAGTGTATAATACACTCTAATGTTATGCATGGAATTTGAGTGTTTGACACTCTAAGCCTTTGCATGGCTTGTGTCATAGATTTATTATTATTAATAAATATTATGGCATAATATAAATTGATTTTTGGTATCAAAAATCAATTAGAACAAAAAGAAAAATCTCTCTTCTCTCTCTCACTTGCCGAAAACTGCATGCAGTTTTTGGTCTTCATCATCTTCTTCATTTTGGTTGCCAAAAGCTTGAAGAAAGTGTGATTGTTTGGAACATCTCCTCACATGCAAGGCTAGCACCTTTCAAGGGATCAAAAGAGGTGATAGGGAAACCATCATAGAGCTTGGAATACTCAAAGCTTGGAGCTTTCGACATCTTCTCACCTTGGCCGAAAATCATCCACCTTGGAGCTTCCATCTTGGCTTGATTTTCTTCATCACAAGATATTGTAAGTATGATTCCGCCATACTTCATGTTTATATATATTCTTGTGTTGTATTTCATATATGCTTAATCTTTCCTTGGGACATATTATAGAAACCAACACAATTTACGGTAGTGAAGAGGCTAAAGGGATTTACGGCTCATGTGTGAGGGTTGCAGGCGTAATGGGAAAATTGGTGAGGCTTTATGCGTGCAGGTGTGTGATGTTCTTACGTAAATTTGAGGCTCGTTAGCGTGAGAGTTAAGGGGGCGAGTGGATATAAGGGTAGGTGGCGTGGAGGCAACTAAATGAGTGTTGTATGGTGAGATGAGTGCGTGTGTCAGGGCAAGGTGAGTGCACTTTACGTTTTGTTGAATGGGCTGGCTTCGTGACAAGGCAATTGGCTTTAGAAGGTAGTGGGGCAGGCTGTGAGTGGAACGGCTGGTGTGAAGGCTAATTAAGTAAAGGCAAGGGGGCGTTGTTGGCAGGCTAGTGGGCATTTGCGTGAAGCTTGGTGGACATGGGCATGTGGTTGCGTTGAGTTGGTGTTGGTCATGCGTTAAGGCTTGTGAGAGCTGTTAAATGTTTGTGGCCTTTGTGTGGAGCGTGGATGGCTGCGAGTGGAGGGCTTATGGTGAGGGCAGTGTTGTGGCTTTTAGGACGTGTTGCTATTTTATTTATTTATTTGTTGCTTACGGCTAGGGTTTATTTCCTTTGTTTTATTGGCTGGTTTGTGGCCGAGAGCGAGAGAGGCAAGAGAGAGGTGTTATTTCCTATTGCAAGTCTGGTTTGGTGTGTTGAATCAGAAAGTAGAGAGAGAGATTGATGCGTTTAGGGTTTATTCTCTTTTGTTCTGGTTTGTGGCCGAGAGTGAGAGAGGTAAGAGGGAGGTTGAAAGGGGGAGTCGATGATAAGTGGACCCTGTGTGTTTGTGGCGTGTTGCTAGATTGAAGAAGGGACGTGATTGGTTTTTAGGGTTTATGAGGAGTGGCTGTGTGGGTGTTGTATGAGAGAGATAGATGAGATGTCTTTGTCTTTTTTGTTTGTGAGTTTTTTGTGTATTGCCGTGAATCAGAGATGAGGCTTCGGGAGGCTTAGGGTTGCAATTTGTTGTTGTTTATATAGTGAGAGATTAGGATTAGGGTTTTATTATTTGGAAGGAAAGAAATCATGTAAATGGGGATGGATTTAATTGGTGAGTGAATCATTTAATTTGATTTTAATTTGGATGTGATTTAATTTTAATTAGGAATTTAATTTTAATTAGTTTTAATTTAATTCAATTGTATTTTAGTTTAATTTAATTTTAATTAGCTTTAATTTAATTTATTTTAATTTTAATTTCAATTTAATTGGTTTCAATTGGTTTTAATTTAAAATTTGTGACATATGTTTTAAATATTTTAAATATTTTAAATTTAATTTGTGACATGTGTTTTAAAACGGAGGTCCAACAAGCGAACCCGAAGCTAACCCAGCGAGTTAAATCCATCAAAAATACCAATTTCCAACTTTACCCTTCCAACGTCCTTTTCCCGCGGATTTCACAACTAAAGAGGTAGTTTCTCCATACGAGACTCATCATCGGGTCTTATGCAAAAAATGCAGTGCCTACAGTCACCCCCACTTTATGGGACTTGTGCAGTGTTTGACAATGACAATCCAATCAAAGTTATGCAATGCATTTTTACTTACCTGGCTCGCCAGCTGCCACCTGACTTGCATGCTGCTTCGAACTGAGTTGATGATGCAGTGGACCTCATACTTGGAACGCATCCCAATAAATGCAACCGACAACGGGGTCCCTCGACCTTGGGCACCTCGACCTAACACCGCTGACCATAGGGACCTCACCCTCGAACTGATGATGTAGTGGGTACCTCGACCCTGGGCACCTCGACCCGGAACTACAACCGACAACGGGGGCACCTCGACTCTGGGCACCTCGACCCAACATCGCTGACAATAGGGACCTCACCCTCGAACTGATGATGTAGTGGGCACCTCGACCCGGAACTACAACCGACAACGGGGCCACCTCGACCCTGGGCACCTCGACCCGGAACTCCAACCGACAATGGGGGCACCTCGACCCAACACCGCTGACAATAAGGACCTCGCCCTCGAACTGATGATGTAGTGGGCACCTCGAACCTGGGCACCTCGACCCGGAACTACAACCGACAACGAGGACACCTCGACCCTGGGCACCTCGACCCAACAATGCTGACAATAGGGACCTCGCCCTCGAACTGATGATGTAGTGGGCACCTCGACCATTGGCACCTCAGCCCGAAACTACAACCGACAACGGGGGCACCTCGACCCAACACCGCTGACAATAGGGACCTCACCCTCGAACTGATGATGTAGTGGGTCCTCGACCTTGGGACGCATCCCTGAACTACATTTGATGATGTAGTGGGCCCTCGACCTTGGGACGCATCCCGTAACTGCAACAGACAACGGGGGCACCTCGACCCTGGGACGCATCCCAATACCGCTGACAATGTGGACCTCGCCCTCAAACTGATGATGTAGTGGGTCCTCGACCCTGGGACGCATCCCAAAACTGCTGATGATGATGTGGTTGTGCCATACCAAAGTTTATGCAATGCATTTTTACTTACCTGACTCGCCAGCTGCCGCTTGACTTGCCCGTTGCTTTGAATTGAGTTAATCTGGTGGTGCCATACCTGGCGTGCTAAACCTCGTACCCGAGGTGTCGCTGTAGCGTCTCCATACCCGGAGTGCCATACCCGGCGTGCTAAACCCTATACCTGAGGTGTCGCGGTTGCATCTCCATACCCAGAGTGTCGCAGTAATATCTCCATACCCGGAGCGCCATACCCGGCATGCTAAACCCCATACCCGAGGTGTCGTTGAAATATCTCCATACCCGGAGTGCCGTACATGGCAAGCTAAACCTCATACCCAAGGTGTCGCTGAAATATCTCCATACCCGGAGTGCCGTACCTGGTAAAACTGATCTGATGTCTCCATACCCGGAGTGTTGTACCTTGCAAAACTGAACTGATAATAATGTGGGCCTTGCCTCCAGAGTGTCATACCTGGCAAGACTGATACTAATGCTTATATGGGTCTCGCCCCAGAGTGCCATACATGGCAATACTGATACTGTATAATCACGTGGGCCTCGCCCCCAGAGTTTCATGCCCGGCAAGACTGATAATGATGTGGGCCTCGCCCCCAGAGTGCCATACCCGGCAAGACTGCTACTGATAGTGATGTAGGCATCGCCCCTAGAGTGCCATTCTTGGCTCATTCATTCCTGAACTGCGTTCCATTCTCGGTGTACCATTCTTGGCTTTTTCGTTCCCGAACTGTGTTCCATTCTCAGAGTGCCATTCTCAGCTTGTTCATTCCCGAACTGTGTTCCATTATCGGAGTGCCATTCCTGACTTGTTCACTCCCGAACTTTGTTCCATTCTCAGAGTTTCATCCCGACTTGTTCAATCCCGAATGGTGCTCCATTCTCGGAGTGCCATTCTGGACTTGTTCAATCACGAACTGTGTTCCATTCTCGGAGTGCCATTCCTGGCTTGTTCACTCCGAACTTTGTTCCATTCTCGGAGTTTCATTCCCGACTTGTTCAATCCCGAATCGTGCTCCATTCTCGAGAGTGTCATTCTCGACTTGTGATGCAGTGGGCCTCGACCCTGGGACTCATCCCTAAAACTGATACTGACGTGGGCCTCAACCCTGGGATTCATCCCCAAACTGACGCTGATGTGGGCCTCGACCCTGGGACTCTTACGCGAAACTGATACTGACGTGGGCCTCAACCCTGGGATTCATCCCCAAACTGACGCTGATGTGGGCCTCGACCCTGGGACTCTTACGCAAAACTGATACTGATGTGGGCCTCGCCCGAAACTGATACTGATATGGGCCTTGCCCCCATGTTGACTCTAATGTGGGCCTCGGCCCCAAACTGATATTAATACTGATGTGGGCCCCGCCCCCAGAGTATCATACCCGGTAGAACTGATACTAGTAATGATGTGGGCCTCGCCCCCAGAGTTCCATACCCGGCAATACTAATACTGATAATGATATGGGCCTCGCCCCCAGAGTGCCATACACGGCAAGACTAATACTGATAATGATATGGGCCTCGCCCCCGAGCTGTTACTGATATAGGCCTCGCCCCCAAACTGATACTGAGATGGGCCTTACCCCAAACTGATACTGATATGTCCTCGCCCCTATGCTGACTATTATGTGGGCCTCGCCCCATGCTGATACTGATGTGGGCCTCGCCCCAAACTGATACTGATATGGGCCTCGCCCCCAGAGTGCCATACTCGACCAGACTAATAATGATAATGTGGGCTTCGCCCCCAAAGTGCCATACCCGGCAAGACTGATGCTGATGCTAATGTGGGCCTCCCCCAAAAGTGCCATCAGTTTCGGGATGCGGGGACTTGTTCCCGAACTGTGCTGAGAGAGGGCTTTATTCCTCTGGGCTGTATTCCCGAACTGTGCTGAGATAGGGCTTTATTCCCCTATGCTTTGTTCCTGAATTGTAGTGAATGTGGGCTTTAAACTAGAACTGAGCTGACTGCGGGCTTTGTTCCTGAATTATACTGAATGTGGGCTTTATTCCCGAACTGTTACTGATATGGGCCTCGAACCTGGGATTCATTCCCGGATTCATTTGAAAACTCTGCTAATGTGGGCCTCGACCCTGGGACTCATCCCCAAAACTGAAACTGATATGGGCCTCAACCCTGGGACTCATCCTCAAAACTGAAACTAATATGGGCCTCAACCCTGGGACTCATCCCCAAAACTACTACTCATATGTTGTTTATTCTGGTTGGCTTGTCTTTGCCGCTTTCTCTTTTTCTTCTTTGAAACCTATGAATTCAAAACAAAACAAACACAAAAAAAAATGCAAAATATGTTACGTGTATGCATGCATGCATGAATGAATTTCCTATTCCGCTGGGTTAGGTCTTCCGCTAGTTCTCCAGGTGATTGCACAGTCTTCTCTCTGGTCTCATGGCTCAATTCCTTGTTATACTTCTTTTTCACGGGGTGGTAGACTGGTCGCCCCCAGTCTTGATTTAGCTTTCTGCTCTCCGCTGTTTGCACTTGGTCAAGATGAACCACATGGTGGGGCCTTACATATTATCATATTATATCACATGCTACTAAATAGTCCCAATAGTTATACATATTATCGTCTCAAGGAATGCCTAGTAATGAAACCAGAGAACATTCAAAACACTCAATGCAACTTAAATCCAAGTCCTTGAATAAATGATCTAAGTCAGACTCAAAGTGTGTGTATGCAAAGGTTCTTACATAGCTTGATCCTTAAGTAAGCCAACTCAATGATTTCGCTTCAAAAATCGGGATCGATGGGTCAAACCAACCTAGATGTCTCAATTATGCTCTGCAATTACTTTTTCGTGCTCAATGTGGTATAGTTTCATTTTTCTTTTCCTTTGTCTCTCATTTTTTTCCTTTTCATTTTGAACTTCTTTTTTTCATTCCTTTTCTTTTCTCTCTCTTTTTTTTCTTTCTTTTTTTCTTTCTCTTTTTTTCAACACACCTACTCTTTAAGGTAGCATTTCTCCTCATGGTGGTCCTAATACTCGCCCATGGGTAGCTTCACACTTATCGGTTATAGGTGGTTCAATTCTTTTCTTTAGAGACTTTTATTTCATTTTCAACCATACCACACATCATAACATAAGCAAATTAGGATAGACATCTAAGTAAACGGTCATTCATCGACCTGTAATTTCTTCAACTAGTCATCATGCCAACTACTTAGGATTTCACTGCTAAGAACCTATAGTGAAGTGCTTACGAGTCTAACATAGATTAATCATTCAAAGTATCAGATAAAAGCACATCAAGAGTTTATCGTTTCTAAGATTTCACCCTAAAGCAAACGATTTCATCATCGGACTTATGTCTAACTATCAAGGACTAACCCAAATAATTTTTTTTTCTTTTTTTTCCTTTTTTTTGGGCCCATCATGGTCTTTCTATCCCTGCCGTAAATTTCTATGTTCTCAGTTTCCTCTTCCCCAATATCCATGTTGCTAAACTCTTCTTTGACAAGTCTTATTTTTCCTAACACAACGGATATCTATGATGGCTTTTAAGACATGGGGGTTAACATGATGCATGTATGCATGAGATGCATGAGATACGTGCGATGCATGTAATATATAAGCTCATAAGAATTCTACACTAGTTGGCCCATCAACATTTTAGAAACTTTTGGCCCGATCGCCATAAAGCACAGAGTCGTCCCAGTTTAAATGGCCCAACAAGCCATACCTCATGACAACAAGTCCAGCTGAATCCAAATGACAATGGTCCAAAACATAAAGGAATAGTCTCTACTGATCCTACAACTATAGTTCATACGCGGGTTTACAGGGGTATAGACAAAAGCCCTCGTCGACGAAGGATTGCCCACAACTAGGTCTCCCCACTCAAGGGTCCGAGCGACCAAATGAGCGCACCTTTTTTATACCCAAAGGTACGTGCCAACGAGTTATGGTGTGTGACTGACTGTCAAATGGATTTCCCGTTGTAGATTCCCCAAATGGAGATTGGAGCGAGGCTCTCTTAAGTACCCAAGCCCCTTAGGCTCTTATCGCTTGGTGAAAGGAATAAAAAACGAGTCCTCCAAATTAGTCCATCACGGTAGGCTACTAGTACATGATTATCTAGGTGCCTTCACAGCTTTTCCTTATAGAAAGGTAGTGAATGAATGAAGACACCAAACCATTACCTAGCCTTAAAAGTGCCTTTGATTAAACCCCTTTCAACCTACGGTAGACACATTAACTAAAGCACAAATTACAATCACTACAAAATATTATTTCGGGGCCAATTCTCTCTAAATCCCCAGTGAAGTCGCCAGACTGTAGGACACAGAAATTGGGCGACGCATGCTGTCCCGGTCTCGCGGCCCGGTTGGGAGTACGGAGTAGCCCGCGGGGGACTAAATCGGGGAATAATGGAGTCGCCACCCGTTGCGAACCGGGACAAAGATTTAAGGCCGCACTCACCCCTCGCCAGGGAAGACCTCAAACCATTGGGTTCGGAATGGTCCCTTACTTATGTCACTTGTGATGATATGATTTGTGCAATAAACTAACTGAATCTATTCAACATTCATGCTCAAGGGTAATCTATGTCTAGTATGCATTCATCAAAATAACTGCTAATCTAAGTTTGCAAGCTCGAAAATAAGTCTTTAAACGGCGAACACACTATATCACACAATGAGCATATTGAGCCATTAAACCAAAATAAACAAATAACTATTTAAACATAATCATAAACTAAACAAAATACCATGCACAAAATAACATAATCATGCTTTGAAAATAAATAATAAACTAAGCTAAATCATGTTTTAAATAATAACTAAATAATCTATGAACTACATCATGCTCAAACACAAGTTTGGATGAGATGAAATATGTGTCTCTTAAGTGGTATGTGGCGTTGTATCCCGAGTACAAACTGCACTACCGTCCATTCGGATTCGGCTACAGAATTTACGTCTGGGTTTCCATCCTATATACCACAAAAGGGAACACATATTCTGCTCATCCAACAATCACATCATGCCTCAAACGACTCTCATGCGATAATATTTAAAATAAATAAAATAAATGAAAGATAACAAATAAAAGGGTGCCCTCAGGTCTAACCTCTTTTTTCGTCTCACGAAAGAGCGTTACACCGGCCGTTGGAATGGTGGATGATCTGCAACTTTCCTGGTTCACTAATCCAATGTTTTTCCTCGCTGTTTCACACTGTTTGGGCTTCTGTTTTCACTCCGTTTCACTGTTGTTTTGCTGCTGTATATTGGTCACTGTTTTGGTTGTTTAGAGGACTGTTTTGGGCATTTTTGGAGGGGTATTGGTTGCGGTTTTGGAAGGGTTTAAGGGGCAGTTTTTCATCACTGTTTTGGGACTGTTTAGGGACTGTTTCAGGCAATTTGCTGGCTGGTTAGACAATGCAATTTACGGCAGTGAAGAGGCTAAGGGATTTACGGCTCATGCGTGAGGGTTGCAGGCGTAATGGGCAAATTGGTGAGGCTTTATGCGTGTAGGTGTGTGATGTGCTTACGTGAATCTGAGGCTCGTTAGCGTGAGAGTAAAGGAGGCGAGTGGATATAAATGCAGGTGGCATGGAGGCAACTAAATGAGTGCTGTGTGGTGAGATGAGTGCGTGTGTAAAGGCAAGGTGAGTGCGCTTTATGTTTTGTGGAATGGGTTGTCTTCGTGACAAGGCAATTGGCTTTAGAAGGTAGTGGGGCAGGCTGTGAGTGGAACGGCTGGTGTGAAGGCTAATTAAGTAAAGGCAATGGGGCATTGTTGGCAGGCTAGTGGGCAGATGCGTGAAGCTTGTTGGACATGGGCAGGTGGCTGCGTTGAGTTGGTGTTGGTCAGGTGTTAAGGCTTGTGAGAGCTGTTAAACGTTTGTGGCCTTTGTGTGGAGCGTGGATGGCTGCGAGTGGAGGGCTTATGGTGAGGGCAGTGTTGTGGATTTTCGGACGTGTTGTTATTTTCTTTGTTTATTTGTTGCTTACGGCTAGGGTTTATTTCCTTTGTTTTGTTGGCTGGTTTTGGCCGAGAGTGAGAGAGGCAAGAGAGAGGTGTTATTTCATGTTACAAGTCTGGTTTGGTGTGTTGAATCATAAGGTAGAGAGAGAGATTGATGCGTTTAGGGTTTATTCTCTTTTGTTCTCGTTTGTGGCCGAGAGCGAGAGAGGCAAGAGGGAGGTTGAGAGGGGGAGTCGATGATAAGTGGACCCTGTGTGTTTGTGGCGTGTTGCTAGATTGAAGAAGGGACATGATTGGTTTTTAGGGTTTACGAGGAGTGGTTGTGTGGGTGTTGTATGAGAGAGATGGATGAGCTGTCTTTGTCTTTTTTGTTTGTGAGTTTTTGTGTATTGCCGTGAATCAGAGAGGAGGCTTCGGGAGACTTAGGGTTGCAATTTGTTGTGTTTATATAGTGAGAGATTAGGATTAGGGTTTTATTATTTGGAAGGAAATAAATCATGTAAATGGGGATGGATTTAAATTGGTGAGTGGATCATTTAATTTGATTTTAATTTGGAAGTGATTTAATTTTAATTAGGAATTTAATTTAATTAGTTTTATTTTTAATTCAATTGTATTTTAGTTTAATTTAATTTAATTAGCTTTTATTTAATTTAATTTAATTTTAATATCAATTTAATTGGTTTCAATTTGTTTTAATTTAAAATTTGTGACATGTGTTTTAAATATTTTAATTATTTTAAATTTAATTTGTGACATTTGTTTTAAAACGGAGGTCCAACAAGCGAACCCGAAGCTAACCCAGCGAGTTAAATCCATCAAAAATACCAATTTCCAACTTTACCCTTCCAACGTCTGTTTCCCGTGGCTTTCACAACTAAAGAGGTAGTGTCTCCATATGAGACACAATCGGGTCTTTTGCAAAAAATGCAGTGCCTACAGTATGACTCGCACTTTATTAATATGGGATTAATTAAAGAGAGAGAAAATTTATCTGGGATTAATTACAGAGATATTTTATCTGGGATAAAATATTAATTAAAGAGAGAGAAAATTAATATGGGATTAATTGCAGAGATGTTTTATCTGGGATAAAATATTATTTAAAAGAGAGAACGATTAATTTGAAATTAATCGATAAAATAATATATTCGATATATTATACGAAATTGGATTTCGACGCGGAATTAAAATTAGATTTTAATTCGGGTGAACGAGTTAATTTAGAATTAATTCGTTAGCTACGTGAATAGTGATTTTGCTAGGCATAATTATTTAATTACGTCGTAACGGAAAATTTGTTAATTTGGAATTAGCAAACCCGAGCCCGGGAGTGTTTCCGGGCGCACTCGCATTTCGAATTTAAGTGCGGCCCACAAGTCACATCAAGCGTCAAATCACTAGTCAAGTTTAACACCTTTTAGGTGATGGAAGTTCTTAGTTGTTGGAAGAGTGTAAAACACTCAAGTGTGGTGTTGAAAGACATTTATCATTTCTTTATTATTTGGTATTTGACTTTTGAATTTATGTATTAGATACACAAGACACACAACTCCATCACTCTCTCATTCTCTCCCATTTTCGGCTTAGGGCCAAAATTTTATTTCTTTAGGTGCTCCATTGCCGAGAACAAAATAAAGCTATAGGAAATTTGATGGCAAAATTTCTGGAGTGCTAGCACGCTTTAGGAGTCATATGATGGTGATAGGGAAACCCATCCGTGGGCTTGGAATACACATCACAAGCTTGGAGCTTGGTGGATCATCCATGGCCGAATGGAGGAGCACAAAAACCTGCAAATGTCGAGAGCTTCAAGGGAGCTTGGAGAAGTTTTGTGTTCATCGCAATCCTCAACCGATCATTGTAAGTATTCCGCAACTTCTTTGAGTATTCGCACATGTGTTTTTTTTGCTTGATTTGATCCTTGGGACTAATTAGAAACCCAACAGAAGTATCACTTCAGTCATATGGATATGATGATCAAGCAGGGATACCGAACTAGTACTCTCAAATACTGCAGCTATCGGAATAGTATGACTAGGTCAAGATTATCCGATTAAAGAGACTAGTTGCTAGTGATCCGATATATGTTTTGTATGAGGCGGACACAATTTCAGCCCCAGGTCTAGCATGTGACATCTGATACTGGATCGTAATACACAATACGTAGTATACTACACCAGATACAGATTATATATTCCATGTTGAATATATTTCTGGAGAATTGGGTAGGCACGGTGTTTTGCTAGAAGCCAACCATGTCTTGTAAATCGGTAAGAATGTGGTACCGGGTACGCACATGGTCGGATAGTCCGATGACCGTATTTACTGCCAATATATCCATGGATCTCTTGGGTCGCTTACCAAAGATTCACCCATGACATTTGACTAGAACAGAATTAATATGGGATTAATTATGAGATAGAAAATTAATGTGGGATTAATTGCGCCAAGAATTAATCTGGGATTAATTCATCGAGAAGAGAGAACGCAATTGATTTGGAATTAATCGGCAAAATAAATTTAATAATTAAATTGGATTTTTCTATTTAATTTCTTTATTTGGGCTAAAATAATATATCGGATATATTAATTGAAATTGGGTATAAATACGGAATTAAAATTAGATTTTAATTCAAGCAAACGAATTAATTTGGAATTAATTCGTAACCGACTTCCGTAATAATTTTACTGGGTATTATTATTTAATTAAATTAGATTTAATTACGTAGCAACGGAAAATTCGATTAATCGGATTAACGAACCCGGGCCCAAAGTGTGTAGAACAAGCCAACTTAATATAGAATTTAAAGTGGTGGGACCTACTCTAACTTACATCAATTGTCAAACAATGATGGAAGTGGTTGGCAATATTTAATGCACTTTGGAAGTCAAAATATTAACAAACTTTTTCATGTTTGGTAACAAGTTTAGAACTTGAAAAACTATTCATCCTTCTCTCCCCCTTGGTGGTCGATTCTTCCTCTCTTCTCCATGGATTTTTGTTGCAAAAATTCTACATAGCTAGCACTTAAAGGGGTCAAAGAAGGTGATAGGGAAACTCACCTTTGAGTTTGGAATTCAAATCAAAGGCTTGGAGCTTTAACATACATGGAATTTTGAAATCCTAAATCTGATCAATGTGAGTATTTCTGCTATTTTCACTTGATGTATTTACACTAGAATCATGTTTAGAATCCTTGGGATGTGTTAGACACAATAACAATGGTATCAGAGCCACCTAAACTTTATTAAATTTCTAGGGTTCTAAACTTTAATTTGTGATTTTTTGTTTGGAGCATGATTTTTTCAAATTGGTTGTTTGGTTGAGTTTGGATGATGATGAATTGGATTTGTGCATCTTTGGATTTGAAAAAATTGATTGGATCAAAAATCCCCAAATTCCCTCACTTGGCCGAACTCACCCTAGAAATAGTTCATAGTGATTTTTTTAATTTGACAATTGGATATGTTAATTGACATGAAATTGAATATTAATTGTTGATTTAATTGGATTGAAATCAAAATTGGATGTTAATTTCATGTATTGTCGTGACTTATAGCATGTTGGAATGAGTTGGTTTTGCTTTAATTTGTGTTGGACATGAATTGGATAATTAAGCATGATTAATTAGATTAATTGGTGTTTTGGAAATATTGGATTATTTAATTAATTGTGTTAATTACACTTTAATAAAAATTAATGTGATATTTAGAATATTATGTTAATATGTATTAGTCTTTAAATTTGGAATTTATTAAATTGGACTGATTTTTTATATTTGGGCGTAATGGGCTTGGTTGAGCCAAATTTGGTTTTGGTCAATTGGGTTGGATCCAATTGGGCCTGAAACCATTTCCATAAAGTCCAAATATGACTATGGGCCTTTAAAAATTTAATTGGGCCTAAATTGATTTTTGGCATAGGGTCATTCCTATTTGGGCCTTGGTATCTTGGGTTTGATCTATAATGGCCAAAGCCCATGCCAAAATAATTAATTGAAAGCCCATTGGACTTTAATTGATTAGCATTGGATGCTAATTCGACCTTTGAGACCCAATTAGATTGGATTTGGAATCCAAGTCTTTAAGGCATATAAATAAGTGTAATTATTTAATTTGGAATTAAATTCGAATTAGTATTGAATACAAATTAAATTGGATATAAAATTGTAGTTCAATATAATTCAAGAATACGTACTTTGAGTATTTATTCTTAAATGAGTTGGACTTACGCAAATCAAATCGTTGTTTAAACATTGGATGGTCATTAATTCAAAGATTAATTAATTGGATTAGATTGATTGAATAACATGCTTTGTGTGAATACTTGTATGTATTTGTATGAATAATGTATATCGGATGGATATTAGAAGGGTGAGGGCAATTTTGGAAATTATTGTAATAAATTTGGAATTTATTTAAATTGGACCTGCGTGTCCTGCCTATTATCTATTTTCTCATTGTATTTTTCTTCTCACCAATTCCCCTCAATACAAATGAGGTTTCTTTAATGTATTATGTAATTGGGTAGAAGTATGAATAGTGCTAGCGGGAGGGAGGAAAATGAGAGATTTGTTCTATGAACAAATTGTTATATATCCATTCGTATATCATTATTAATTTATTCGTGCCTTATTTTTCTCTTAGAATTCATGTTTAAGGGTGTATGATGAGACCAAATCAAAGATAATAAATTGGTTGCCAATTTACGTGAAAAACCCTCATTAAATATTAAGCGTTTTCCTTCCATTGAGTTGTTCTCTCTCAAGATCCAAGATTGGCATTGGTTTTTTGGCCAAAGTCAAGATCATTGTCCATCGCAGATGTGTTTGAACCACGAAAGCTTTGTTACATATCGCATGTCTTGGGCAGTTGTGATTTTTTGGCCAAAGTCAAGGTCACTTCTGTACATCGACGTGGATTACGAAGTTTACCCACTGTCAATGGATCACGATAACTGGAATCATTAAGCTTGTTGTGTTAGTGTCCTAGACATGCCCAAGGTCTCTAAGACATGATATTGTGTGTGAATAATCAAAAAACAAGTTTGCGAAATAAACTACATTGATCGGTTTGGATGATGGATTTCAAAGCTTTCTTTGAATTTATTGGAAACTCCAAGCTTTCTTTTGAATTCCCAACTCAAGGATATGGGAGAGGAGAAGCTAACGACAAAACAAGGAAGAAGAGAGAAGATGAAATGCTGTGAATAGTAAAAGTGTCTTACTTCCAAAGTTGACTTGCCTTTAAATACCTAAGTTGTGTGTTGGATTTGGTTTGAGTATATTATAAGTAAAGCCAAGCCTTATTTCCAACAAATCAAATCCATAAATCAGTCCCAACCACTTCCATCACATGTCCAACATATTGATGTAAGTGAAGTGGGTCCCACCACTTCTATGTGAATTTTATCTAAGATAAATTCTTGTCGTAATTAATCCTAGATTAATTTTCTCTCTCATAATTAATCCCAAATTAATTTTGTTCGAGTCAAATGTCATCGGTGAATTTTTGGGAAGCGACCCAAGAGATCCCTGGATATGTTAGCAGTAAATCCGGTTGTCGGACTATCCGAACACGTGCGTACCCGGTACCACGTTCTTACCGATTTACAAGGCACCGTGCCTACCCAATTCTCCAGAAATATTCAACAAAAAATATATAATCTATATCAGACATAGTATACTATGTATTGCATATTACGATCCAGTATCAGATGTCACATGTTAGGCCTGGGGCTTGAATTGTGTCTGCCTCGTACGAAGCATATATCGGATCACTAGCAACTACTCTCTTTAATCGGATAATCATGACCTAGTCATATTATCCCGATAGCTGTAGCATATTAGAGTACTAGTTATGTATCCTTGCGTGGTCTTCTTCTCCATATGACTGAAGTGATACTTCAATCTTCACATCACACCCAATACACTACGATTCTCAATAAACCCAGAAGAGGCGTACACAGAACCTGTTAAAGCATCGGACGACCAAATCCAAAGCGTACTAATTGTCGCAAGTATTAGCGATGCAGGTCTTAGGTTAAAACCAAATACACCTACCCAGATTCAGATTCCCATTGACACATAGTCATATCACCAATGGGATTCCGATGGGTCATCCAGAGCGAAGCTATTCCCGATCCAACGGCTAACAGAACCTCTTATCACACTTATATAAGTATCCAATACTTAAATATATGAGACTATGTCGTTAAGCATCTGTAACGTGCACAAGTGCAATACTAGCCTATTCTGCATTATCGATGTCCAGTCTCGATAATACTACGACTAGGGATATTTAATGATTAAACCTTTTGTGGATTAATATTGTCTCATATCCTATTAACCCGGTACTAATCATATGGACTTTTATCATTTATATATCCAAGTAGTCCAATTACAAATGATAAAAGAGCAATTTCCTTTGTCACATAGTTAATTTGTACAAAGAACACCATGTCTTTTACAAACAGTGAAGCTATGGGTCATAAGTGTCCAACAATCTCCCACTTGGCTCTTAGCCAATCACTCAAGTATCTAACACCTGAACTATGTACGTGTCGCTCAAACTTCTGCTGAGAAATAGCTTTCGTCAGGGGATCTGCAATGTTGTCATCTGAAGCGATCTTTTTGATCTTCACATCGCCACGATGTATGATCTCATGAATCAGATGGAACCGTCGAAGTACATGCTTGGATCATTGATGAGACAGCGGTTCCTTAGCATGCGCTATAGCTCCGTTATTGTCACAATACAAAGCAACGCGCTCAGCTGCTAACGGAACTACTCCTAATCCAATTAGGAATTTATGGATCCAAACTGCTTCTTTTGTAACCTCAGCTCCAGCGATATATTTCGCTTCTGTTGTTGAATCAGTAAAAGTCTCTTGCTTGGAAGATTTCCAACTCACTGCTCCGTTGTTCAAACAAAATATATACCCATATTGCGACTTAGAGTCGTCTTTATCGGTTTGGAAACTTGCATCAGTGAACCCAGTAACCTCAAGTTTTCTATCTCCATAGACTAAGAAAGCATCCTTAGTTCGTCTAAGATACTTAATGATGTTCTTAACAGCAATCCAATGACCATCACCAAGATCGGCCTGATAGGGAATACACACGCTCAAAGCATGTTATCTCTCTCATCTTGAGTTTTATGACATATGTCCTTGGATAGAGAGACACCATGTGACACTAGAAGCAGTCCCCTCTTAGACTGATTCATGTTGAATCTCTTCAACACTTTGTCAATTTATGAGCTCTGGGAGAGTCCAAGCAGCTTTCTAGATCTATCCTGGTAGATCCTTATTCCCAGAATAAATTCTGCTTCTCCCAGATCTTTCATGGAGAATTTTAATGAAAGCCAAGCTTTCAATGATTGTAGCATGGGAATGTCATTGCCAATAAGTAATACATCATCAACATAAAGGACAATGAATATCAGTGCGCTCCCACTAACCTCCTTATATACACAAGAATCATCTTCGTTTTGAATAAAATCATATTCTTTTATGATCTCATCAAAACGTTGGTTCCAAGAATGTGATTCTTGCTTTAATCCATAAATGGATCGATTTAACTTGCAAACCTTGTTTTCATGTTTTGTTATGACAAAACCGTCAGACTTTTGTATATAAACATCCTCCAAAAGGTTTCCGTTAAGGAAAACTGTTTTGACGTCCATCTGCCATATTTCATAATCGAAATATACAGCAATAGCAAGCATTATCCGAATGGATTTAATCATGGCAACAGGTGAAAAAAATTTGTCGTAATCGACACCATGTCGTTGACGATACCCTTTCGATACAAGCCTAGCTTTGTACGTTTTTATATTGCCATCCATATCTGTCTTCTTCTTGAAGACCCATTTACAACCAATTTACTTAACGCTTTCTGGTGCATCAACCAGTGTCCAAACTTGGTTGGTATACATGGAATCCATTTCGGACTTCATGGCATCTTGCCATAAAGTGGAGTCGATACCTTGTACCACTTCCTAATACATAGCCGCTCATTATCCTCAATAAGATTAACATCTACGTGAGGTGAGATCAGAAACCCATACCTCTCAGGTTATTTTCTGACTCTCTCCGACCTACGCGGTTCTTGTGTATTAGAAGATTATAGTACAGTCTCATCCCTGATGAACTGTTCGTGTTCCGCGTGGGAGTCTGTGCTAGGAACAGTATCACTACGATTTTCATCGAGTTCTACTTTCCTCCCACTTACCACTGCATTTAGGAATTCCTTTTCGAGGAAAACCGCATGGAGAGCAACAAATACCTGTTCTCTTGTGGTTTGTAGAAGTAATATCCTTTGGTTTCCCTAGGATAACCTACAAATAGGCACTTATCTGATTTGGGTTCCAGTTTGGTACCATCCAAACGTTTAACGTATGCCAAACATCCCCAAATCTCCAGGAATGAGAAACCCGGTTTCTTACCTGTCCATATTTCATATAAAGTTTGTCTAACAGACTTTGACGGAACCTTAGTCAAAATAAGTATTGCACTGTTCAATGTGTATCCCCATAAGGAAATTGGTAGCTCAGTGCGACTCATTATTGACCTTATTATATCTAACAAAGTTCGGTTTCTCCGTTTGGACATACCGTTTAATTGAGGTGTTTCGGGAGGAGTCCACTGTGAAAGAATACCATATTCTATTAAGTAATCGAGAAACTCATTGCTCAAGTATTCTCCACCACGGTCTGACCGTAATGTTTTAATACTTTTACCGGTCTAGTTTTTTACTTCGTGTCGAAACTTTTTGAATTTCTCAAAAATTTCTGACTTGTGTCTTATAAGATACACATAACCATAACGTGAAGCATCATCCGTAAAGGTTACGAAGTATTCATATCCACCTCTAGCCTGGCTAGACTTGGGCCCGCATATGTCACTATGAACGAGGGCTAACAATTCGGTGGCACATACACCTTTACCACTAAAAGGCGTTTTAGGCATTTTGCCTAATAAACAATATTTGCAGACATCGTATGAATTAGGATCAAATCTGTCCAAGTATCCATTCTTCCAAAGTGTGGATTTACGAGTCTTGTTTATGTGTCCCAGGCGAAAATACCACAAATAAGTTTCATCTGTTTTATTCATTTTAAGCCTTTTGTTTGTCATGTTCTATGTTTGAGATTCATTTATATTCAAATTTAAAGACCATTATTTACATCAGCATTGCATATCTCAAAATCATCTTTATAAACAAAACACTATGTGTTCCTGAATACAAAGGTATACCCACAATGGGTTAAACAAGATACAAATATAATGTTTCTAGTCAAACTAGGTATATAATAACAGTCTGATAAAGTAAGTACATGCCCCGAGGGAAGTTCCAAAATATAGGTCCCAACAGCTAAAACGGCGACTCTAGTCCCATTTCCGACTCGGAGGTCGATCTCTCCTGAAGCCAGTCTCCTGCTAATCTGCAAGTCCTACACATCAGTACATATATGAGTACGACATCGAGAATCAAAAATCCAATTTTTAAAACTAAAAGTAGACATGTTTATCTCAATAGAAAACATACTTGAAGCCGGATCCTTGCCCGCCTTCACATCCTTCATGTGCGCCTTGTACTCAAGGCAGTCATGCTTCCAGTGACCCCATTTTCCACACTGCAGGTAGACATATTGGGATTTGTCCTTTTTCTTCCCATAAGACTTTGATGATTTGGCCTTGCCTTTTTGTTTTCTTCTTCTTCACACCTCTAGAAGCCTTCGGGCATGCCTTGGCCTTCTGAGATGTCGAAGCGAAGTGTGCCTCGTGCTTCTTGCCCTTCAGAAGCTCTGGCTCTGCTTCTTTCAGCATCGCCATCAAATCTTCAAGAGTCTTCTCTTGGTTTATCATATTGTAGTTCATGATGAACCCGCCCCAACAGTCAGACAAAGACTGTAAGATCAAATCTATGGAAGTCTCAGCCTCAAAGGTTATGCCCAGCTAACCTAGCTGTTCGATGTCAGTAATCATATGTGACACATAGTGCTCGACAGATGTACCCTCTGACATGCGAGAGCGAAAGAGCTTCTTCTGTAATTCATACTTCTGAGATCTAAGGTTAGATCTATGAAGGTCCTTTAATTTCAACATCATGTTGTAGGGATCTAATCCCTTGTTTTGACGATGAAATTGAGGGGTCATTGCGGCAAGCATGACAGACTGAGCAGTTAAGTTGTCATCACTGTGAGTCTTCCAAAGCTCATAATCAACAACCCACTAATGTCCAAGCTTAGGCCCGAGAGGTTTGTCTAATACATATAGCAACTCTCGGCTCCCAGGACAATCCTGAGATTCATATCCCAATCTGGAAAATTAGAACCATTAAAGACATTATCACCCATGATGATATCCCTAACGTTAATCTTCCAGTCATGTTGATTGCAATAGTCTAACTATTCAATCAACGATATTGGGTATAGTCAAATGTAATGATTACTATAGTCCAACTATATAATCAACTACAAATGATATTTTAAGGGTACAGTCCAACTGTTCAATCAAAATAATAAAGTATTAGTCCAACTAATAAATATATATAACGACGAAAAATAAAGCACGTATTTAGCAAGTATTAAACAAAATTGCAAATTTAATACTGGCCTCCCACTATTTTTCGGCGAGCCTCCAACCCTCTATTGAGTACTCGGGAAACCCAGTTTCCTAGTGGCTAGGATCCCGTTAAATACAATAACCATGACTTTGCAAACAAGCTGTATGAAACTTAACTAGGTAGATCTCTAAGATCAATGGGATCCCATCCAATTCCTAGATCTGGTAGGTGGACCTCTAAGTCCAAATATATATCCAATATATATTTCCTAACCTTTTCCTCTGAATCAACTAAGCCTTGGTTTTGGCTCAACAAGCTTAATGATTCCAGTTAAGCGCGACCCATTGACAGTGGGAAAGCTTTGTAATCCATGTCGATGTACAGAAGTAACCTTGACTTTGGCCAACAAGTCACATCTGCCCAAGACATGCGATATATAACAAAGCCTTCGTGGTTCAAACACATCCGCGATGGACATTGATCTTGACTTTGGCCAACAAACCAATGCCAATCTTGGATCTTTATAGAGAACCACTCAATGGAAGGAAAACGCTTAATATTTGAGTAAGGGTTTTTCGCTTAAATTGGTATCCAATTTATTATCTTTGATTATGTCTCATCATACACCCTTAAGCAAGAATTCTAAAAGCATAATAAGGCACGAATAAATTAATAACGATATGCAGATGGATATATAAGAAATTGTTCCTAGAACAAATCTCTTCATTTCCTCTCTCCCGCTAACACTATTTATACTTCCACCCAATTAGATAATACATTAAAGAAACCTCATTAACATTGAGGGGAATTGGTGAGAAGAGAAATACAAAGAGTAAAGAGATAATAGGCTGGACACGCAGGTCTAATTTAATAAATTCTAAATTTATTACAACAATTTCCAAAATTACCCTCACTCTTCTAATATCCATCTGATATACATTAGTCATACAATACATCCATGTATTCACACAAATCATGTTATTCAATCAATCTAATCTAATTAATTAATCTTTGAATTAATGATCATCCAATGTTAAAACAATGATTTGATTTGCCCGAGTCCAACTTGTTTAACAATAAATACTCAAAGTACGTATTCTTTAATTATATCAAACTACAATTTTAAATCCAATTTAATTTGTATTCAATACTAATTCGAATTTAATTTCAAATTAAATAATTACACTTATTGTAGTGCCTTTTAGACTTAGATTTTAAATCTAATCTAAATGGGTCTTAAAGGCCCAATTAGTATCCAATATTTTTTAATTAAAGTCCAATGGGCTTTTAATTAATTCTAAGGCATGGGCTTTGGCTAATATGGATCCAATCCAAGATGCCAAGGCCCAATTAGGAATCACCATTTGCCATAAAATCAATTTTGGCCCATTAGGCCCAATTAAATATTAAAAGGCCCAAAAGTTATATTTGGACTTTATGGAAATGATTTTGGGCCCAATTTGGATCCAATCCAATTGTCCAAAACCAAGCTTGGCCTAACCAAGCCCATTAAGTCCAAATAAAAAAATTAGCCCAATCCAATTTAAAGACTAATTTATTATTAACATAATATTCTAAATATCACATTAATTTAATTAAAGTGTAATAGCCATAATTAATTAATTAAACTAATATTTCCAAAACATCAATTAAACTAATTAATCATGCATTAAAATATTCAATTCATATCCAACACAATTGAAGCAAAATCAATCTATTTCATGCATATGGTTCACGACAATTTGGGCATAATAATATCCAATCTTGATTTCAATCTAATTATATCAACAATCAACATACATATCATGCCATAAACTCATCCAATAGTCAAATTAACAAACAAATCACCATGAACACTATTAGGGCTAGTTTCGGCCAAGGTGGGATTTTTAGGGAAAATTAATCTAAATTTTTTTTCTCAAATCCATTGATTCACAAATCCAATTTATCATCATCAATTTTAGGCATTTTTAAACTCCATGCACAAAAACCCCAAATAAAGTCCATAAACCATAAATATAAATCACGCTTAGATATGGCTCTGATACCATTGTTAGTGTCCTAGACATTCCCAAGGTCTCTAAGACATGATATTGTGTGTGAATAATCAAAAAACAAGTGTTCAGAATAAACTTACATTGATCAGATTGGATGATGGATTTCAAAGCTTTCTTTGAATTTGTTGGAAGCTCTAAGCTTTCTTTTGAATTCCCAACTCCAGGATATGGGGAGAGGAGAAGCTCACGGCAAAACAAGGAAGAAGAGAGAAGATGAAATGTTGTGAATAGTAAAAGTGTCTTACTTCCAAAGTTGACTTGCCTTTAAATACCAAGGTTGTGTGTTGGATTTGGTTTGAGTATATTATAAGTAATGTCAAGCCTTACTTCCAACAAATCAAATCCATAATTCAAGCCCAACCACTTCCATCACATGTCCAACATGTTGATGTAAGTGAAGCGGGTCACACCACTTTTAAATTCCAAATTTGAGTCGGCTAACCCAACACGCAACTTCACTCGGGCTCAAGTTCGTTTAATTCCCAACTAAATGAATTTACTGTTGCGACATAATTAAATCCAATTAAGTTAAATAATTATGCCTCGCAAAATTATTACAAAAGTCGCTTACGAATTAATTCCAAATTAATTCGATCGCCCGAATTAAATCCAATTTTAATTCCGCATCGAAATCCGATTTCAATTAATATATCCAATATATTATTTAATCAATTAATTCCAAATTAATCGCGTTCTCTCTTTTATGTGAATTTTATCCCAGATAAATTCTTGCCGTAATTAATCCCAGATTAATTTTCTCTCTCATAATTAATCCCAGATTAATTCTGTTCGAGTCAAATGTCATCGGTGAATCTTTGGGAAGCGACCCAAGAGATACATGGATATGTTGGCAGTAAATCCGGTTGTCGGACCATCCGAAACCACGTTCTTACCGATTTACAAGATATGATTGGCTTCTAGCAAAGCACCGTGCCTACCCAATTCTCCAAAAATATTCAACAAAGAATATGTAATCTATATCAGGCATAGTATACTATGTATTGTGTATTACGATCCAGTATCAGATGTAACATGCTAGGCCTGGGGCTGGAATTGTGTTTGCCCCGTACGAAGCATATATCAGATCACTAGCAACTAGTCTCTTTAATCGGATAATCATGACCTAGTCATACTATCCCGATAGCTGCAACATATGAGAGTACTAGTTCTGTATCTATGCGTGATCATCTTCTCGATATGACTGAAGTGATACTTCCATCTTGACATTTTTAGTGTTCCTAGAACATGCCAATGATCTTTAAGAGTGATTCGTGTGTGAACTATCAAGTGAGTTGCGGAATTAACTCACATTGATTGGATGAGTTTCAAAACTTTTCATGGATGTAGATGAAAGCTCCAAGCTTTCAAGTTGAATTCCGAACTCTATGATTAGTTTTCCTATCACCTCATTTGTCTCCTTAAGTGCTAGCTTGTTGAATTTTACAACAAAAATCCATGGAGGGAGAGAGCATGTCACGGTTTTGGCAAGAAATTAGAGGAGAGAGTGAATAATCATTGTAACTTCCAAAGTTGACTACTTTTATATATTAAGGTTATGTTGAACTTAGTTTGAGTGTGTCAAAAGCAATCTAAGCTTTTTCTCAACTAATAACAATTTTCATCACTAGTGTAGACATTTTATGTAAGTTGGTGGGCCCCACTTTAAATTCAAAATTCAAGTGAGCTTGTTCAATACACTTCGGGCTCGGGTTCGTTTAATCCGATTAACCAAATTTTCTGTTGCGACGTAATTAAATCCAATTTAATTAAATAATAATACCTCGCAAAATTATTATGAAAGTCGCTCGAAAATTAATTCAAAATTAATTTGTTTGCTTGAATTAAAATCAATTTTAATTCCGTTGTTGAAATGTGATTTCCATTAATATATCTAATATATATATTTTAGCCCAATTAAATAAATTAAATAGAAAAATCTAATTTAACTATTACATTTATTTTGCCGATTAATTCCAAATTAACCACGTTCTCTCTTCTAATCGAATTAATCCCAGATTAATTCTTGACGTAATTAATCTCATATTAATTTTCTCTTTGGTAATTAATCCCAGATTAATTTACTGCCGTAATTAATCCTAGATTAATTTTCTCTCTCATAATTAATCCCAGATTAATTCTGTTCGAGTCAAATGTCATCGGTGAATCATCGGGAAGCGACCCAAGAGATCTATGGATATATTGGCAGTAAATCCAGTCATCGGACTATCCGAACATGTGCATATCTGGTACCACGTTCTTACCGATTTACAAGACAAAGTTGGCTTCTAGCAAAGCATCGTGCCTACCCGATTCTCCATAAATATTCTTTAAAGGAATATATAATCTTTATCAGACATAGTATACTAAGTATTGCGTATTACGATCCAGTATCGGATGTCACACGATAGGCCTAGGGCTGGAATTGTGTATACCCCGTACGAAGCATATATCGGATCACTGGCAACTAGACTCTATAATTGGATAATCATGACCTAGTCATATTATCCCGATGATGCAGTATTTAAGAGTACCAGTTCCGTATCCTACGTGATCATCATCTCCATATGACTGAAGTGATACTTCCATCTTGACATCACACCCACTACACTACGATTCTCAGTAAACCCAGAAAAGGTGTACACAGAACCTGTTAAAGTCCTGGACGACCAAAACTAAAGCGTACTGATCATCGTAAGTATTAGCGATGCAAGTCTCAGGTTAAGACCAAATACACCTACCCTGATTCGGACTCCCATAGACACATAGTCATACTACCAATGGGATTCCGATGGGTCTATCCAGAACAAAGTTGTTCCCGTATCATCGACAAACAGAACCTCATATCACACTCGCATAAGTATCAAATACTTAAATATATGAGAACTATGCCGTTATGCTTCCATAACGCGCACAAGTGCAATACTCGCCTATTCCGCATTATCGATGTCCAGTCTCGATAATACTACGACTAGAGATATTTAATGATTAAACCTTTCATGGATTAATACTGTCTCATATCTTATTAATCCGGTACTAATCATACAGACTTTTATCATTTATATATCTATGTAATCCAATTACAAAATGATAAAAGAGTAATTTCCTTTGTCACATAGTTAATTTTGTACAAGAACACCATGTTCTTTACAAAATAGTGATGCTATTGGTCATAATTGTCCAACAATCTCCCACTTGGCCTATAGCCAATCAATCAAGTGTCTAACACCTGAACTATGTACGGGTCGCTCATGCTTATGCTGAGATATCGATTTCATCAGCGGATTTACAAGGTTATCATCTGATGCGATTTATTCGATCATCACATCGCCAAAATGTATGATCTCACGAATTAGATAAAACCGTCGAAGTACATACTTGGATCATTGATAAGACCGTAATTCTTTAGCCTGTGCAGTAGCCTAGCTCAACTACTAACAGAACTACTCCTAATCCAATTAGGAATTTTTATAGATCCAAAATGCTTCTTTTGCTGCCTCAGCTGCAGTAATGAATTCCTCTTTTGTTGAATCGGCAAATGTATCTTACTTGGAAGATTTCCAGCTCACTGTTCAGTTGTTCAAACAAAATTATGTTCCCTAGTTGCGACTTACAGTCGTCATTATCGGTTAGGAAACTTCAAGTTCAATGGTGAACCCAGTCACTTCAAGTTCTCTTTCTCCATGGATTAGGAATACATCATTAGTTTGTCTAAGATACTCAATGATGTTCTTAACATCAATCCAGTTACCATCATCTGGATTGGCCTGATTGTGACTCCACATGCTCAAAGCATATGAGACACCAGATCGCGTACATATCTTTCAATATACGGGTTCTAGGAGAGTGCCAATAACGTTTAGATCTATCCCAGTAGATCTTTATTCCTAGAATAACAGATGCCTCTCCCAAGTATTTCTATGGAGAATTTTAATGAAAGCCAAGCTCTCACCGATTGTAGTGTGGGTCATTTCTAAGAAGCAATATATCATCATCGTATAGGACAATCATTGTCAGTGCGCTCCCACTAACCTGCTTATATACACAAGAATCATATTTGTTTTGAATGAAACCATTTACCATTATGATCTTATCAAAATGTTGGTTCTAATAACACAATGCTTGTTTTAATCCATAAATAGATCGATTTAACTTGCAAACCTTGTTTGCTTATTATGGTATGGCAAAACCGTCAGGCTGTTGTAAACATCCTCTAAAAGGTTTCCGTTAAGGAAAGCGGTTTTGACGTCCAGCTGCCATATTTCATAAACGAAATATGCATCATTAGCAATCATTATCTGAATGGATTTAATCATGGCAATAGGTGAAAAAGTTTCGTCATAATCGACACCATGTTGATGAAGATACCTTCTCGTTATAAGCCTAGCTTTCTACGTTTCTGTGTTGTCATCCATGTTTGTCTTCACCATGAACACTTACAAATAGGCACAATGTCTTCTGGTACATCAACTAGTGTCCAAACATGGTTGATATACATGGAATCCATTTTGGAATTCATGGCCTCTTGCCATAAAGTGGAGTCAATACCATGTATCATTTCCTCATACGTAGTCGGTTGAGTATCCTCAATAAGACTAATATCTACATGAGGTGAGATCAGAAACCCATACCTCTTAGGTTATTTTCTGACTCTCTCCAACCTACGCGGTTCTTGTGTATTAGAAGATCGTGGAACAGTCTCATCCCTGATGAACTGTTTGTGTTCCGGTAAGGAATTACTGCCAGGAAAAGTATTACTCCGATTTTTATCGAGTTCTATTTCCTCCCACTTACCACTGCATTTAGGAACTCCTTTTAGGAAAACCGCATGGAGAGCAACAAATATCTTGTTCTCTTTTGGGTTGTAGAGGTAATATCCTTTGGTTTCCCTAGGATAACCTACAAATAGGCACTTATCTGATTTGGGTTCTAGTTTGGTACCATCCAAACGTTTAACATGGCCAGTATGTCCAAATCTTCAGGAATGAGAAACCTGGTTTCTTTCCTGTCAATATTTCATATGAATTCTGTCCAACAGACTTTAACGGAACCTTATTCAAAATAAGTATTGCACTATTCAATGTGTATCCCGTGAAGGAAATCGGTAGCTCAGTAAGACTCATCATTAACCTAACCATGTCCAACAAAGTCCAGTTTCTCCGTTCGGACACACCACTCGACTGAGGTGTTCCGGGAGGAGTCCACTGTGAAAGAATACCATACTCTTTCAAGTAATCAAGAAATTTATTGCTTAAGTATTTTTCCACCACGGTCCAACCGCAATGTATTAATACTTTTGCCGGTCTGTTTTTCTACTTCGTGTCGAAACTCATTTATTATATCAAAAGTTTCTGACTTGTGTTTCAGAAGATACACATAACCATAACGCGATGCAACATCCGTAAAGGTTACGAAGTATTTATATCCACTTCTAGCCTAGCTAGATATGGGCCCACTTGCGTCACAATGAACAAGGGCTAACAGCTCGGTGGCACGTACATCATTTACCGCTAAAAGGTGTTTTAGGCACTTTGCCTAATAAACAAGATTCGCATACATTGTTTGAATTAGGATCAAATCTGTCCAAGTATCCACTCTTCGAAAATATGGATATACGAGTCTTGTTTAATGTGTCCCAGACAACAATGCCACTAATAAGTCTCATCTGATTTATTCAGTTTGAGCCTTTTGTTTGTCATATTATATGTGTGAGATTCATTTATATTCAAAATATAAATATTGTTATTCACCTAATATGTATATCTCAATATCATCTTTATAAACAAAACACCGAGTGTTTTGGAACATAAAGGTATACCCGCACGGGGTTAAACTAGATATAGAGATAATGTTTCCAGTCAAACTAGGTACATTTTAACAGTTTCCTAATTTAAGTACACGCCCTGAGGGCAGTTCTAAAACTTAGGTCCCCACAGCCAAAACAATGACTCTCGTCCCGTTTCCGACTCGTAGGTCGATCTCAACTGAAGCCAGTCTCCTGCTAATCAGCAGATCCCGCACATCAGTATATATGTATGTACCACATCTAGTATAAAAATCCAATTTTTAAAACCAGTAGTGGACATGTTTATAACAAACATACCTAAAGTCGGAGCCTTGCCCGCCTTCACTTCCTTCATGTCTGCCTTGTCCATACGGCAGTCACACTTTTAGTGACCCCGTTTGCCATAATTTAGGCAGACATCTTGGGATATGTCCTTTGTCTTCCTAGAAGACTGTGATGATTTTGCCTTTGCCCTTTTTCTTCACATCCCTAGAAGCCTTCGGCCAAGCCTTGGCCTTCTGGGACGTCGAAGTAAGATGCGCCTTGCATTTCTTGCCCTTTTGGAAGCTCTGGCTATGCCTTCTTGAGCATAGCCATTAACTCTCCAAGAGTTTTCTCTTGGTTCATGATGAACTCGCTCCAGCATTCGGGCATAGACTGTAAGATCAAATCTATGGAAGTCTCTGCCTCGTTTGTGATGCCCAGCTAACCTAGATGTTCGATGTCAGTAATCATCCACGACACTCAGTGCTCGAAAGATGTACCCTCTGACATACGCGAGCGAAAGTGCTTCTTTTGCAATTCGTACTTCTAAGACCTAAGGTTAGATCTATGAAGATCGTTTGTTTCAACATCATGGTATAAGGATCTAATCCTTAATTCTGACGATGAAATTAAGGAGTCATTGCGGCAAGCATAACGGATTGAGCACTAAAGTTATCATCACGATGAGTCTTCTAATGCTCATGCTCTACTATTTTCTCAACTTCGGGCTCAGGCTCGAGAGGTTTCTCTATCAATAGAGTAACTTCTCAACTCCCAGGACTATTCTGAGATTCATTTCCCAATCTAAAAATTTACACCGTTAAAGACATTTTCACCTAGGATTATGTCCCTTAACGCTAATCTTCCAGTCATCTTGATTGCTATAGTCTAACTATCCAGTCAACGATTTTGGTTACACTCAAAATGTAATGGTTATTATAGTCCAACTATATAACCAACTGCAAGTTGAGTAATGTGTTGTACAGTCTAACTATTCAAAGAAAGCAATATTTAATATTAGTCCAACTAATATATTTATAACAACGATAAATAAGTAAAGAGCGTGTGTTGGCAAGTATCTAAACGAAATTGCAAATTTAATACTAGCCTCCCACTATTTTTCGGCGAGCCTCTAACCCTCTATGGAGTACTCGGGAAACCTAGTTTCTTAGTGGGCTAGGATCCCGTTAAATAATACACAACCTTGACTTTCACCAACAAGTTGTATGAAAGTTAACTAGGTAGATCTCTAAGATCAATTGGATCTCATCCAATTCCTAGATCCAGTAGGTGGACCTCCAAGTCCGAAACTTATATCCAATATATGTAAATATATCCAATATATTTCCTAACCTTATCTTCTGAATCAACTAAGCCTTGGCATTGGCTCAACAAACTTAATGATTTCATTAAGCGGGACCCATTGACAGTGGGAAAGCTTCGTAATCCACGTAGATGAACTAGAAGTGACCTTGACTTTGGCCAACAAGTCACAACCGCCCAAGACATGCGATAAAGAACAAAGCTTTCATGGTTCAAACACATCCGCGATGGACATTTATCTTGACTTTGGCCAACAAACCAATGCCAATCTTGGATCTTGAGAGAGAACCACTCAATGGAAGTAAAAACGCTTAATATTTGGTTGAGGGTTTTTAGCGTAAATTGGCAACCAAATTATTATCTTTGTTTAGGTCTCATCATACACCCTTAAGCATGCATTCTAAAAGCATAATATGGCGCGAAATAAAATTAATAATGATATGCGGATTGATATATAACAAATTTGTTCCTAGAACAAATATCTCCATTTCCTCTCTGCCGATATCACTATTCATACTTCTACCCAATTACATAATACTTCTAAAGAAACCTCATTTACATTGAGGGGAATTGGTGAGAAGAGAAATACAAAGAGAATAGAGATAATAGGCTGGACACGCAGGTCCAATTTAATAAATTCTAAATTTATTACAACAATTTCCAAAATTGCCCTCACCCTTCTAATATCCATCTGATATACATTATTCATACAATACATCCATCTATTCACACAAAGCATGACATTCAATCAATCTAATCCAATTAATTAATCTTTGAATTAATGACCATCCAATGTTCAAACAACGATTTGATTTGCGCGAGTCCAACTCGTTTAAGAATAGATACTCAAAGTACGTATTCATGAATTATATCGAACTACAATTTTAAATCCAATTTAAATTGTATCCAATACTAATTAATATTTAATTCCAAATTAAATAATTACACTTTTAAAGGTGCCTTTTAGACTTGGATTCGAAATCCAATCTTTATTGGTCTCAAAGGCCCAATTAGTATCCAATACTATTCAATTAAAGTTCAATGGGCTTTTAATTAATTCTTTAGGCATGGGCTTTGGCTATTATGGATCAAACCCAAGATGCCAAGGCCCAATTAGGAATCACCCTATGCCAAAAATCAATTTAGGCCCATTAGGCCCAATTAAATTATTAAAGGCCCAATTGTCATATTTGGACTTTATTGAAATGGATTTAGGCCCAATTGGATCCAACCCAATTGTCCAAAACCAAATTTGGCCCAACCAAGCCCATTAAGCCCAATTACAACAATTAAATTAATACATTATTCCAAATTACATATTAATCCAATTCAAGTGTAATTAACATAATTAATCAACTAATCTAATGTTTCCAAAACAATAATTAATCCAATTAATCATGCTCAACATTTGCAATTCATGTCCAACACAAATTGAAGCAAAATCAATCTATAACATGCTTAGGGTTCACGGCAATGGCAAATAAAATATCATGCAATTTGATTTCAATCTAATTAAATCAACTTTTAACATACATTTCATGCCAACAACACATCCAATTGCTATTTTTTTCAAAAAAATATCACCATTAACTATTATTATGGTGAATTCGGCCAAGTGAGGGAATTTTGGAATTTTTGATCCAATCAATTTTTCTCAAATTCAAAGATGCACAAATCCAATTCATCATCATCCAAAATCAACGAAACAATCAATTTAGGTAAATCAAGCTCGAAGCCAAAAAACCCAAATTAAAGTCCATAAACCCTAGATTTTTAAATCAAACTTAGGATGGCTTTGATACCATTGTTAGTGTTCCTATAACATGCCAAAGATCTCTAAGAGTGTTTCGTGTGGGAATTATCAAGTGAGTTGCAAAATTAACTTACATTGATTGGATGAGTTTCAAAACTTTTCATGGATGTAGATGGAAGCTCCAAGCTTTCAAGTTGAATTCCAAACTCTAGGATTAGTTTCCCTATCACCTCATTTGTCTCCTTAAGTGCTAGCTTGCTTGATTTTTTGCAACAAAAATCCATGGAGGGAGAGAGCATGTCACGGTTTTTGCAAGAAATTGGAGGAGAGAGTGAATAGTCATTGTAACTTCCAAAGTTGACTACTTTTATATATTAAGGTTGTGCGTTGAACTTAGTTTGAGTGTGTCAAAAGCAATCTAATTTTTTTCTCAACTAATAACAACTTCCATCACTAGTGTAGACATTAGATGTAAGTTGGTGGACCCCACTTTAAATTCAAAATTCAAGTGAGATTGTTGAACACACATCGGGTTCGGTTTCGTTTAATCGGAATAAAAGAATTTTCCATTGCGATGTAATTAAATCTAATTTAATTAAATAATAATGTCTCGCAAAATTATTATGAAAGTCCCTCGCAAATTAATTCCAAATTAATTTGTTTGCTTGAATTAAAATCCAATTTTAATTCCGTTGTTGAAATCCGATTTCAATTAATATATCTAATATATTATTTTATCCCAATTAAATAGAAAAATCTAATTTAACTATTAAATTTATTTTGCCGATTAATTCCAAATTAATCGCGTTCTCTCTTCTAGTCTAATTAATCCCAGATTAATTCTTGACGCAATTAATCCCAGATTAATTTTCTCTTTGGTAATTAATCCCAGATTAATTATTGCCGTAATTAATCCCAGCTTAATTTTCTCTCTCATAATTAATCCCAGATTAATTTTGTTCGAGTCAAATGTCATCGGTGAATCTTCGGGAAGCGACCCAGGAGATCCCTGGATATTTTGGTAGTAAATCAGGTCATCGAACTATCCGAACACGTGCATACCCGGTACCACGTTCTTACCGATTTATAAGACATGGTTGGCTTCTAGCAAAGCACCGTGCCTACCCAATTCTCCAGAAATATTCTTTAAAGGAATATATAATCTTTATCAGGCATAGTATACTAAGTATTGCGTATTACGATCCAGTATCAGATGTCACATGCTAGGCCTAGGGCTGGAATTGTGTCTGCCCCGTACGAAGAATATATCGGATCACTGGCAACTAGTCTCTATAATCGGATAATCATGACCTAGTCATATTATCCCGATGACTGCAATACTTAAGAGTACCAGTTCCGTATCCTACGTGATCATCATCTCCAAATGACTGAAGTGATACTTCCATCTTGACATCACACCCAATACACTACGATTCTCAGAAAACCCAGAAGAGGCGTACACAGAACCTGTTAAAGCCCCAGACGACCAAAACCAAAGTGTACAGATCATCGCAAGTATTAGCGATGCAAGTCTCAGGTTAAGACCAAATACACCTACCCTGATTCGGACTCCCATAGACACATAGTCATACTACCAATGGGATTCTGATGGGTCTATCCAGAGCGAAGCTGTTCCCGTACCATCGGCAAACAGAACCTCATATCACACTTGCATAAGTATCCAATACTTAAATATATGAGAACTATGTCGTTATGCTTCCATAATGCGCACAAGTGCAATACTAGTCTATTCTGCATTATCGATGTCAAGTCTCGATAATACTACGACTAGGGATATTTAATGATTAAACCTTTTGTGGATTAATATTGTCTCATATCTTATTAATCTGTTACTAATCATACGAACGTTTATCATTTATATATCTAAGTAATCCAATTACAAAATGATAAAAGAGCAATTTCCTTTGTCACATAGTTAATTTTGTACAAGAACATCTTGTTCTTTACAAAATAGTGATGTTATGGGTCATAATTTTCTAACAGACATCACATCCAATACACTACGATTCTCAGTAAACCCATAAGAGGCGTACACAGAACCTGTTAAATCCCCGGACGACCAAAACCAAAGCGTACTGATTATCGCAAGTATTAGCGATGCAAGTCTCAATTTAAGACCACATACACCTACCTTGATGCAGATTCCCATAGACAAATAGTCATACTACCAATGGGATTCTGAGGGGTCTATCCAGAGCGAAGTTGTTCCCGGTCCAACGGCTAACAGAACCTCATATCACACTTGTATAAGTATCATATACTTAAATATATGAGAACTTTGTCGTTAAGCTTCCATAACGCGCACATGTGTAATACTAGTCTATTACTAGTGATGATAAAAAAGTAATCTAATTACAAAATGATAAAATAGCTATTTCCTTTGTCACATAGTTAATTTGTACAAAAACCACAATGTCTTTTACAAATAGTGATGCTATGGGTCATAATTGTCCAACATGTTAAGCCAAAGCCAAGGCTTAGTTGATTCAGAGGAAAATGTTAGGAAATATATATTGGATATATATCTCGGACTTGGAGGTCCACCTACCGGATCTAGGAATTGGATGGGATCCAATTGATCTTAGAGATCTACCTAGTTAAGTTTCATACAGCTTGTTGGCCAAAATCATGGTTGGGTGTTATTTAACGGGATGCTAGCCCACTAGGAAACTAGGTTTCCCGAGTACTCCACAGAGGGTTAGAGGCTCGCCGAAAATTAGTGGGAGGCTAGAATTAAATTTGTAATTTCATTTAATACTTGCTTAAACGCGCTCTTTTATTTTATTTATCGTTGTTATAAATATATATTAGTTAGACTGATATCTTTTATTGCTTTCTTTGAACAATTAGACAGTACAAGACACTACTCCACTTGTAGTTGGTTATATAGTTGCACTATAGTAACCATTACATTTGAGTGTACCCGAAATCGTTGATTGGATAGTTGGACTATTTTATTCAAGATGGATGGAAAGATTAGCGTCAGGGACATCATCATGGGCGATAATGTCTTTAACGGCTCCAATTTTCCAGATTGGGTGATGAATCTCAAGATAGTCCTGGGAGCCGAGAGGTTATTATTTGTCATAGAGAAACATCTCGGGCCTGAGCCCGGAGTTGAGCAAATGGTAGAGCATGAGCTTTAGAAAACTCATCGTGATGATAAATTTAGTGCTCAATCCATCATGATTGCCGTAATGACTCCTCAATTTCGTCGTCAGAAAAAAGGATTGGATCCTTACAGTATGCTGTTGAAATTGAAGGATCTTCACAGATCTAATCTTAGATCTCAAAAGCACGAATTGCACAAGAAGATCATTCGCTCGCGTATGTCAAAGGGTACGTCTGTCGAGCACTATGTGTCGCAGATGATTGCTGACATCGAACAGCTAGGTCAGCTGGGCATAACCTTCGAGGCCGAGACTTCTATAGATTTGATCTTACAGTATTTGCCCGACTGTTAGGGCGAGTTCATCATAAACTATAATATGATGAACCAATAGAAAACTCTTGGAGAGTTAGTGGCGATGCTGAAAGAGGCAGAGCCAGAGCTTCTAAAGGGCAAGAAGCGCGAGGCGCACCTTACTTCGACATCCCAGAAGGGCAAGGCTTGGCCGAAGGCTTCTGAGGGTGTGATGAAATGGAAGAAAAATGGCAAGGCTAAATCATCACAGTCTTCTAGGAAGACTAAGGACATATCCCAAGACATCTGCCTAAATTATGGCAAACAGGGTCACTGGAAGCGTGACTGTCGTGAGTACAAGGCGGAGTTGAAGGATGTGAAGACGGGCAAGGCTCCGGCTTCAGGTATGTTTGTTATAAACATGTCCACTACTGGTTTTTAAAATTGGATTTTTGATTCTGGATGTGGTACTCACATATGTACTGGTATGCAGGATATGCTGATTAGCAGGATACTGGCTTCAGGCGAGATCGACCTACGAGTTGGAAATGGGACAATAGTCGCGGTTTTGGCCGTTGGGACCTATGTTTTTTATCTGCCTTTGGGGCATGTAATTACATTAGGTGACTGTTATTTTGTACCTAGTTTTACTAAGAAACAACATCTCTACAATTTGTTTAACCCGTTGCGGGTGTATCTTTGTATTCTAGAACACTAGGTGTTTTGTCTATAAAGATAACATTTTGATATGTAGTGCAGATGTTGATAATAGTCTTCATATTTTGAATATAAATGAATCTCAAACATATAACATGACAAACAAAAAACTCAAACTAAGTAACACGGAAGAGACTTATCTGTGGCATTGATGTCTGGGACACATTGACAAGACTCGTATATCCACTCATCGGAAGAGTAGATACTTGGACGGATTTGATCCTAATTCATATGATGTCTGCGAATCTTGTTATTAGGCAAAATGCCTTAAACGCCTTTTAGAAGTAAATGTGTACGTGCCACCGAGCTGTTAGCCCTCGTTCATGGTGACGTATATGGGCCCATGTCTAGCCAGGCTAGAGGTGGATATAAATACTTCGTAACCTATATGGATGTTGCACCGCGTTATGGTTATGTGTATCTTATGAAACATAAATCGAAAACTTTTGATAAATTCAAAGTGTTTCGACACTAAGTAGAAAAATAGACCAGCAAAAGTATTAAAACATCACGGTTGGACCATCGTGGAAAATACTTGAACAATGAGTTTCTCGATTGCTTGAAAGAGTTCGGTATTCTTTCAAAGTGGACTCCTCCCAGAACACCTCAATTGAACGGTGTGTCCGAATGGAGAAACCGAACTTTGTTTGACATGGTAAGGTTAATGATGAGTCGCACTAAGCTACCAATTTCATTCACGGGATACGCATTGAACAGTGCAATACTTATTTTGAATAAGGTTCCGTAAAAATCTATTGGACAAACTCCATATGAAATATGGACGGGAAAGAAACCGAGTTTCTCATTCCTAAAGATTTGGGGATGCTGGGCATACGTTAAACGTTTGGATGGTACCAAACTAGAACCCAAATTGGATAAGTGCCTATTTGTAATTGGTTATCCTAGGGAAACCAAATGATGTTGTTTCCACAACCCATAAGAGAACAAAATATTTGTTGCTCTCCATGCGGTTTTCCTTTGAGGAATTCCTAAATGCAGTGGTAAGTGGGAGGAAAGTAGAACTCGACGAAAATCAGAGTAATATTGTTCCTGGCACCGATCCCTAACGGAACACGAACAGTTCATCAACGATGATACTGTTCCATAATCTTCTAATACATAAGAACCGCGTAGGTCGGAGAGAGTCAGAAAACAACCTAAGAGGTATGGGTTTCTGATCTCACCTCATGTAGATATTAATCTTATTGAGAAAGACGAACCGGCTACGTATGAGGAAGCGATACAGGGTATCGACTCCGCTAAATGGCAAGGTGCCATGAAGTCCGAAATGGATTCCATGTATACCAACCAAGTTTGGATACTGGTTGATGTACCATAAGGCATTGTGCCTATTGGTAGCAAATGAGTCTTCATGGTGAAGACAAAGATGAATGGCAAGATAGAAATGTACAAAGCTAGGCTTGTAGCGAAAAGGTATCATCATCAACATGGTGTCGATTACGACGAAACCTTTTACCTGTTGCCATGATTAAATCCATTCGAATAATGCTTGCTATTGCTGCAAATTTTGATTATGAAATATGACAGATGGACATCAGAACCGCTTTCCTTAATGGAAACCTTTTGGAGGATGTTTATATGCAACACCCTGACGGTTTTGTCATACCAAAACATGCAAACAAGGTTTGCAAGTTAAATCGATCCATTTACGGATTGAAGAAAGCATTACGTTCTTGGAACCAACGTTTTGATAAGATCATAATGGTATATGGTTTCATTCAAAACGGTGATGATTCTTATGTATATAAGAAGGTTAGTGGGATCGCACTGACATTGATTGTCCTATTTATTGATGATGTATTGCTTCTTAGCATTGAAATTCTCATATTAAAATCGGTGATAGCTTCAATTTCATTAAAATTCTCCATGAAATACTTGGGAGAGACAACCTTTATTCTAGGAATAAGGATCTACTATGATAGATCTAAAAGTTCTTGGCACTCTCCGAGAACTAGTACATTGATAAAGTGTTGAAGATATTCAACATGGATCAGCCCAGATAGGCTGCTTCCAGTGTCACAGGGCGTCTCTCTATCTAAGGACATGTGTCCTAAAACTCAAGATGAGAGAGATTCAATGAATCAGATCCCGTTCGCTTAAGCAGTCGAATTGATCATGCATGTCATGGCGTGTACGCGACCTGATGTCTCATATACTTTGAGCATCTGTAGTCACTATCATGCTGATCCAGGTGATGGTCACTGAATTGATGTTAAGTACATCCTTTAGTATCTTAGACGAACTAAGAATTCTTTCTTAGTTTATGGAGATGGAGAACTTGAGGTGACTAGGTTCACCGATGCAAGATTCCAAACCGATAATTACGACTGTAAGTCGTAATCATGGTGCATATTTGTTTGAACAATGGAACAGTAAGCTGGAAATCTTCCTAGCAAGATACTGTTGCCGATTTAAAAATAAAAGCGGAATACATTGATGCGGCTGAGGCATCAAAAGAAGCATTTTGGATCTATAAAATTCCTAATAGGATTAGGAGTAGTTTCTTAGCAGTTGAGCTGGGCTACTGCACAGGCTAAAGAATTACGGTTTCATCAATGATCCAAGTATGTACTTCGGATGGTTTCATCTGATTCGTGAGATCACACATCGTGGCGATGTTAAGATCGAAAAGATCGTTACAGATGATAACCTTGCATATCCGCTGGTGAAAGCGATATCTCAGCATAAGCATGAGTGACCCGTACATAGTTCAAGTGTTGGATACTTGAGTGATTGGCTATAGGCCAAGTGGGACATTGTTGGACAATTATGACCCATAGCATCACTGTTTGTAAAAGACATGGTGTTCTTTATACAAATTAACTATCAGACAAAGGAAATTGCTCTTTTATCATTTGTAATTGGATTACTTGGATATGTAAATGATAAAAGTCCATATGATTAGTACCAGATTAAGAAGATATGAGACAATATTAATCCACGAAAGGTCTAATCATTAAATATCCCTAGTCGTAGTATTATCGAGACTGGACATCGATGATGCGGAATAGAGCTTAACGGCATAGTCTCATATATTTAAGTATTTGATATTTATGCAAGTGTGATAGGAGGTTCTGTTAGCCGTTGGACCGGGAACAACTTTGCTCTGGATAGAACCCTCGGAATCTCATTGGTAGTATGACTATGTGTCTATGGGAATCCGAATCAGGGTAGGTGTATTTGGTCTTAACCTGAGACTTGCATCGCTAATACTTTCGACAATCAGTACGCTTTGGTTTTGGTCGTCGGGGCTTTAACAGGTTCGGTGTAGCCTCTTCTGGGTTTATTGAGAATCGTATTGTATTGGGTGTGATGTCAAGATGGAAGTATCACTTCAGTCATATGGAGATGATGATCACGCATGTATACATAACTAGTACTCTCAAATGTTGCAGCTATCGGGATAGTATGACTAGGTCATGATTATCCTATTAAAGAGACTAGTTGCTAGTGATCCGATATATGCTTCGTACGGGGCAGACACAATTCCAGCCACAGGCCTAGCATGTGACATCCGATACTGGATCGTAATACTCAATACATAGTATATTATGCCTGATACAGATTATATATATTCCATGTTGAATATATTTCTGGAGAATTGGGTAGGCACGGTGCTTTGCTAGAAGCCAACCATGTCTTGTAAATCGGTAAGAACGTGGTACCGGGTACGCACGTGTTCGGATAGTCCGATGACCGTATTTACTGCCAACATATCCAGGGATCTCTTGGGTCGCTTCCCAAAGATTCACCGATGACATTTGACTCGAACAGAATTAATCTGGGATTAATTATGAGAGAGAAAATTAATCTGGGATTAATTGCAGCAAGAATTAATCTGGGATTAATTCGTCAAGAATAGAGAACGCGATTAATTTGAAATTAATCGGCAAAATAAATTTAATAGTTAAATTGGATTTTTCTATTTAATTTATTTAATTGGGCTAAAATAATATATCGGATATATTAATTGAAATTGGATTTCAATACGGAATTAAAATTGGATTTTAATTCAAGCAAACGAATTAATTTGGAATTAATTCGTAAGCAACTTCCGTAATAATTTTACTGGGTATTATTATTTAATTAAATTAGATTTCATTACGTAGCAATGGAAAATTCGTTTAATTGGATTAAACGAACCCGGGCCCAAAGTGTGTAGAACAAGCCAACTTAAATTTAGAATTTAAAGTGGTGGGACCCACTCTAACTTACATCAATTGTCAAACAATGATAGAAGTGGTTGGCAATATTTATTGCACTTTGGAAGTCAAAATATTAACACACTTTTTCATGTTTGGTAACAAGTTTAGAACTTGAAAAACTATTCATCCTTCTCTCTTCCTTGGTGGCCGATTCTTCACCTCTTCTCCATGGATTTTTGTTGCAAAAATTCTATATAGGGAAACTCACTTAAAGGGGTCAAAGAAGGTGATAGGGAAACTCACCCTTGAGTTTGGAATTCAAATCAAAGGCTTGGAGCTTCAACATCCATGGAATTTTGAAATCCTAAATTCGATCATTGTGAGTATTTTCGCTATTTTCACTTGATGTATTCACACTAGAATCATATTTAGAATCTGTGGGATGTGTTAGACACACTAACAATAAAGAGCATGCATCAGCCCGAGGACGCCAAATTAGTCTAGGGTTTCAGACACCACCATTTTTTTTATAGTTCCCGGCACCAACTCGCTTACTCGTTGATACCGAGAACTAGATGATAGATGTTAATGGCGGTTTTCGATCCCCAAGAAGTCAGAATCTCGAGGAAGGGTAAGATGGGATTTTACACTCCACATATGATCTGAAGTCCTTGTGGGCCCAGGTGGCCGAGCCCGAGGTGGTCAAGCCCGAGGTGGCCTAGCCCGAGGTGGTCAAGCCCGAGGTGGCCGAGCCCGAGGTGGTCAGGCGCGAGGTGGTCAGTCCCCAGGTGGTCGAGCCCGAGGTGGTCAGTCCCGAGGTGGTCGAGTCCGAGGTGGTCAGGCCCGAGGTGGTTCGACCTAACCTGATAAGAAAATATCAGATTCGATAGTATGAGCATCTGTGAAGCCCACCCGAGGTGGTTCTGCCGACCCGACTTAGTAGGCGGGCCGAAATGGTAATTATGGTATGATCAAGATCAATTGACATAAGGCCTACATGGGAACTTGCACATTTCAAAGAGGTCTGACGTGACAGATTACAGGCTGGAGATGACGTGTAGCAGAGGATATAATAGCTTTGTTTAAAGAGATGTCAGGTGGCAGACTTGCTTTCGGCCGAACAGTTGGGGCAGAGAGCCCATCTGGCTGTAGCAGGCTCACGTGGCTGACGTCGCGAGAACGATGGAACAATGTTATTTTCCTTAGTATATAAAGGGGTTGAGTACATTTTTGTAAGGTTGGCAATTTTCATTCTTAAAAGCTTGTAGGAGAGATAAAAAAACCTATTTTTTGAGAGAGGATGCGAGAGAGGTCGGTCGTACTTGTAATAGTCATTTTGCCTTCGTCGGTCAAACCCGACCACATTATAAAAACTCTATTTCTTTGTGTCTATGGACGTAGGTCTGATCCATTCTGCAGAACCACGTTAAACCCTCTGTCTTTTTTGTGTATTTTCTCATCTTCTTACTAAGTTTGCATTTGGTCCCCAAACGAAACAAATTCACCGTTGAGGAATGATTGTTCGAGGAGTGAGTTTTCCGATTTGCCTCTCAAACGAAAATCAACCGTCAATAACTATTAAAGACCATTTATGATAAGTAATTATGTTATTTCTCTCAATAATCTTTAAGCACACTCATCAACTTCCTCTTGCCTTCAAATTCTCTCAATACGAATAGAAAATAAATGGGGAAATGAGCCAAAAAAAACCTATTCGAGCATCCCAGAAATAACATTTATGCAACCAACCGGAACTATAGAATTGAACTCATCTCTGTCATAAGCATTCTGCAAGCAAAAGGTCAAGTTAAACATTGTATGTAAAATATTTGTGATTATTTTACTTGATGCACTAAACTTGACAAGATATTCTTTCTGCAGTTAGGATCTCCAGATGACAAGTCAAATGATCTTGAAATACCCTTAGAAAACCTGACAGCAGCTCTCCAATGTCTTCAAGTCAAAGATGCAATGGCAAGGGAATTCGTTGATTTATAATCATAAATTTAAAGTTTCAGGAAAAAATATTCTATTTTAAAACTGTCGGTAATAAGAATTATATTTATAAAATAAGTAATCTGTTTTGTTTGTAATTAAATTTTCTAATCAAATAGTTGTTATTAGAAAATTAATAAGTTTTTTAATTTATTTTTTTGAAGTGTGCTAATATTTTTAGAAGTGTTAATTTATTTTATTTTTAAGTGTGCTAAATATTTTAATAAATGTGTAGAGTAAAAAAAAATAATTAATTTAAGTGAGATTTTTTCCTACTGTATGAAGTAAAAGTAAACTTTTTAATATTGAAAGAAATTTTAAAGCACAAACAATTCCACCCTACTAGAAATAGGAAATTAAAAACAAAACTGAAGTGGAATTGATTAAAACTGTTTGAGAGGTTCATGCGATAGTATTTCCACACAGATATTGGACTTGAATTGGATGCTAAACTGAGTTGTTTATTGAATTATAATTAATAGTTATTTCATAATAATTTAAATATAAATGAATATTAATTATATATTACTATTAAAACAAGAGTATTAAAGGATTATAAAAAACATAACAATCCAAATTGATTAATATTCATCAATCATGCATAAATTTAAACTCATCAGCCAGTACACAGATGTGGAAAGTAAAACGGCGAAACTTCAATCCCTAAACGTACGCTAAATATGCCGTGGAAAATAAATTTGATGTTGTTAGTCGGCAGTCGTAGCTTGACTATAAAATTTTAGAACCTGGTGACCAGGAATTGACTCCACCATGTTGCTAACAATATAATAAGCAAATCTCATTTCCATAATTAATCAAAGCAAATTTTAAACCCTTCTCCCCTGTTCTCGTGTCGCTGCCTGCATTTTGAATCCCTCTTGAAAAAGAAAAACATGTTTCTTATTATTATTATCTGTTTCAGCTTGTTCCATATAAATATGATAGCCCTTACATCTGCAGACAAGTTAACATATAGCATGATCCGCGATTGCAACTCTTCATCAGCAACCGTTCTACCATCTGAAGTCCACGCATGGACTCCTGACATGCAATTTAAATCCAAATTCAGCACTGCTTTTGTAGACGCCTCAGAAGATCCAGCCAAGCCTCAATCTGCAAAGCTCTTTGCTGCCATCTTTCAAAATGAATTTAATTACACAACTTCTGTCTGCCCTGGAACCAAGTTCATTCGACTTCATTTCTATCCATTCCCATACTTAGGACTAAAAGTTGATAAAGCCCTATTCTCTGTCAGCCTTGGTCAGTACACTCTTTTACGTACTTCAGCATCATCTTATTCAAAAGATGCTTCCAAAGTTGAATACGTTATTAAAGAGTTCTCTGTTAAGGTGGATAGCCAGGTTCTAAATATTACATTCACCCCTTCAAATAAAGTTCAAGGTGCCTATGCTTTTGTTAACAAGATTGAGGTTGTTTCAGTTCCATCCAATCTTTACATCAGAGAAGATATTACTCAACTCCCATTCATTGGACAGCAACCTCAAGATTTATACATCAATAGGTCCATAGCCCTGGAGACAATGTATCGGGTGAACGTAGGTGGGCATTCCATCTCTGCTGAGCAGGATTCGGGTATGTTTCGAGCCTGGTCAGAAGATAAGAAGTTTCTAGTTAATTATGAAAAGGATACAAAAAGTCTTGGATCGAAGGATAAAATTAACTACAGCTCGCAAGTTGCTGCTTACACTGCGCCAGAAAAGGTTTATGACACAGCCCGAACAATCATAATTCCAAGTGGTAATCTAACTCGAGGCTCCAATCTGAGCTGGTCATTTCCCCTCGAAACCGGGTTCTATTACCTCATTAGGCTCCATTTCTGCGAGATATCTGCAAAAGTTCCTCAGAAAAACCAAAGGGCTTTTCACATCTATATCAATGATATAATCGCTGAGGATCAAGCAGATGTCATTCAGTGGAGCGGTGGGGTTGATATCCCCGTCTATCGAGACTACCTGGTGAATTTATCGGGACAAGGCGTGGATTACTTGCCGATTGCTTTGCAAAGTAACACAGAATCATCTACACAGAACAGTCGGGCAATCCTGAATGGGCTGGAAATCTTGAAATTATCAGATGCTAGCAACAATTTGGCAGGATCCAGTCCTTTTAGATATGGAGCTAGAAAACTTTCTTCATCAGATAATCAGAATGTAATGTTGAGGATACCCTCCTATATTTTGATTGGTTTCATTGCAGTAACTCTTCTGTCTACATTACATTCATATGTCCCGTCAGAGAGTTCCTATCGCTTTGTGAAGCAATCAGAAAACTTCAGGTACTTTTCTCTCTCAGAGATCAAGTCAGCGACCAACAATTTCTCGGACAGTTTACACATTGGAGCTGGTGGATTTGGGAAGGTCTACAAGGGTTCCATGAACGGGGGCACGGTCTCTGTTGCTATAAAGCGTGCCAATCCAAGTTCAAACCAAGGTCTAAAGGAGTTCGAAACTGAAATTTCCATGCTCTCGAATCTTCAACACGGTCACCTAGTCTCTTTGATTGGTTACTGTATGGAAAACAACGAAATGATTCTTATTTATGATTACATGGCTCGAGGTACTCTGCGTGATCATCTCTACAATAACCACAAACCTCTACTTCAATGGAACCGGAGGCTGAAAATTTGCATTGGCGCAGCAAGGGGATTGCACTATCTTCACTCTGGTGCAAAGAACACAATTATTCACCGCGATGTGAAGAGTACCAATATATTGCTAGATGAGAATTGGGTGGCTAAGGTTTCAGATTTCGGCTTGTCAAAAGTTGGTCCAGACATGCTGACTCAGTCAAATACTCACGTTAGCACAGCTGTGAAGGGTACCTTTGGTTACTTGGATCCAGAATACTACAGGAGACAAAAACTGACTGAGAAATCTGATGTGTACTCATTTGGAGTGGTTCTGTTTGAGGTACTGTGTGCCAGGCCTGCTGTGCTACCAGTGACAGAAAATGAGCAGGAAGAAGAGCATGAGAAGGTGAATTTGGCTGATTGGGCACTACGTTGTTATCAATCAGGCACATTGGATTTGATCATTGACCCACTTTTAAGGGGAACGATTGATCCAGGTTGTTTCAAAACATTCACGGACATTGCAAAAAAGTGCTTGGCAGACAGAGGAAGTGATCGGCCGCAGATGGGTGATGTGTTGTGGAATCTGGAGCTGGCATGGCGGCAGCAAGACGCTGCTGATCGTATTCTAGAGGACAGGGTTTTCACTTGTGGTCATCCCTGCATTGCCAACATAAATGCTAATTCTGATCCCACTCCGGGGGTAGAGTTTTCTGAAATCATGATTCCGATTGGACGTTGAGAGTTCTGTTGGCACGTACACTTCTTCCGGTAAGAATTTAGTACGCAGTCTTCTTCTTTATCTGTTTGTCTCTATTAAATCTGGTGCAACATTTTGGTAATGACACAGAAATATATTTACCACTAGAATTTTTCTTTTTATGCTTTGCTATTGAACGGTATGATAACAACAATGCCAGTTACACTTCTAAGTGAAACTAAGAAAGGAAGTCAAACTACTTTTCAAAAAAAAAAAAAAAAGAAAAGAAGTCAAACTAACATTATTGATATGATAAAGTCAAACGGCAACTTATTGAAATATGCTACATAACGGGTTTTCCTTCAATGCTACATCCATGCAAATGCCGCTTCTCTGTTTTTGTTTAGTTTTGTTTCCTCATCATTTTGCCCCATCCCACTTGGACCACACTTGTAGATTTAATCATCTCAAAACCCAAAATTATTTTCTACTCTAATTTTTTTTTTTTTTTTTAACGTTAAATTTTTATTATGTTACTCCATTATTTTTATATAAGATTTATAATGTTCCTTTTATTATAAAATTTCATGATGACCAAACAATTATATCTCAAGTCCACCCTTGATTCGAACCACTGGAAAATCAAACAATGAGATGCCAATTTGGGGGCACATGCATGTCTGCATGTTTAATCGTGTTGATAATTCACCCTAAATCGTTTGTCACAAAAACCAATCAACCAATCAAGAGCAACAAGAACACAAGATTTTTACCGTGGTTCGCCGGAAATTTCCCGACTACATCCACGTTGAACTCCGGAACAAGGAGCTCGCTGCACTAATCAATTACAAGATTACTCAAGAATCTTGAATCCGTTTACAACATCAATTTCCCCCAAATCACCCAATAAACCCTAATCTCTAAAAGTGTCAATCTCTCAAATTCCCAATTGAAGATTACACTAACTTGGACTAGGAACAAGGCTTAACACTTAGCCAAATAATAGGAGAAAATATGTGTAAAGCAATTAACCAAAAACTTAACTAATTCTCAACCTAAGCACCCTTTATATATGATGAGCAAATTGATGTAATTAAGACAACGGCAAGGATTGCGCCACGTGTCCCTTATCCAACAGATGGAAAAAGGCTTCACATTTTACAATCTCCACCTTGAAGCCAAACAACATCCATCACTGCCAACTATATACAAAGACACATTAAGGCCAAGAAAGCACAGCAAACTCACCTACTACCATCATTGTTCATGTCGGCTGCAAGGTTAGCCAACCCCCACATGCAATAGCTTCATGCAGTGGGAGAGTTTGGTTGCACTCACAATTTTTGTCCCCATGTCAGATGGGTTATCCTCAGTTGGAACCTTCTTGATCTCAATCTTACCACTCGAGATGATTTCCCTCACAAAGTGATACTTTACATCCACATGCTTGGTTCTCTCATGATATACTGGATTCTTGCTCAAATGTATTGCACTCTGACTGTCAGAATACATAACTGTCCTACCCTGCAGTTGTTGTATTTCGGTTAAGATACCCTGAAGCCAAATGGCTTCCTTGAACACATCAGTTATGCCTATGTATTCAGCTTCGGTAGTTGAGAGTGTAACCAACGGTTGCAGGCTTGACTTCCAGCTGATGCAATTTCCACCAAGTGTGAAATAGTAAGATGTAGTTGACTTTCTCGAGTCTCTGTCACCTGCAAAATCAGAATCAACATACCCTACCAAGTCTAAAGCGTTAGAATTGTTAAAACATAAGCCATAATCAACATTTGTATTTATGTATCTTAACAACCACTGCAAAGCACTCCAGTGTGCTCCACCTGGATTAGACATAAACCTACTCAATAAAGATACAGCGTATGACAAGTCAGGTCTAGTACTAATCATGGCATACATCACAAAACCTATAACATTTGCATAAGGTACATTCTCCATTTTAATCATCTCAGACCTATTAGCAGGACTTTGTGATTTAGACAAAATAAAATGACTCGCAAGAGGCTGACTAACAGGTTTACAGCCACTTACCCCAAATCTAGATGCTACATTTTGCAAATATGTGGACTGATGTATTTTAAGACAATTCTTACCTCTATCTCTATCAATGGTCATACCTATGATTCTCTTTGCACTACCTAGGTCTTTCATGTCAAACTCACTATTTAACTGCTTATTAAGATTGTTAATAGCATTCATTGATTCAGAGATTAGAAGTATGTCATCAACATACAATAACAAGTATACATGACATTTCTCATTAAGCATGAAATTGAAGCAACTGTCATATTTACTTCTTATGAATCCAATACTAAGCACAAATGTATCAAATCTTTTGTACCATTGCCTAGGTGACTGTTTAAGACCATATAAGGATTTATTAAGCAAACAAACATACTCAGGATGGTTTTTATCTATAAAACCTGCAGGTTGAGACCTATAAATTTTCTCTTCTAATTCTCCATGTAGAAAGGCAGTTTTCACATCTAATTGTTCCAATTCAAGATTATAATGCACTACTAGAGCTAACATCATTCTAATAGTTTTAAATTTAACTACAGGTGAGAAAATTTCATTATAGTCTACCAATTCCCTTTGTGTAAATCCTTTTGCTACAAGTATGGCTTTAAACCTAACAGGGTCACTAGACAATAGCCCTTCTTTCACCTTAAACAACCACTTACACTCAACCAACTTCTGGTTTTTAGGTTTAGGAACTAAAATCCAAGTTTGGTTTTTCCTAAGAGAAGACATCTCTTCTTCCATGGCCGCTTCCCATTCAAGTTTGTGGGTAGACTTTAATGCCTCTCCTAAGCTAGCAGGCTCAATTCCATTAATTTCATGACTTGATATTAATGCACAGAAATACAAATCATTAGTTGAGTAATCATACCTGGTAGGAGGCCTTACCTGCCTCCTACTTCTGTCTCTTACTAGCTGGTAGTTGGCCAATGTGTCTTGTGGTGTTTCATCATGCTGCTCAGTTTGATCCAGTTGATCTACTGTGTCCTCTTCACTTTGTTCTTGTATATCTGCTACTTCATTTTTGTTTTCCTCTGGGTTATTTCTCCTAGGTTGAGAGTCCTCAGATGTCTCTGTGCCTGACATGTCACCAACTTGATCAGTGGTACTTGATGTCACTGGCTCCACCTGCATCTGAGCTCCACCTGCAAGATCAAAATCTGCCAGATCCTTTTCTAAGGCACCTGCATTCTTGTTAGTAGATTTACATGGAAAACAAAGCTCATTGAATATAACATCCCGGCTAACTATGATTTTGACTCCAGGTGACTCCATTTCCCATAGCCTATACCTTTTTGTCCCTTCTTGATATCCTAGGAAAACACACTTGATTGACCTCGGTTCAAGTTTACCTATGGACTGGTGAGCATAAGCTTCACAGCCAAACACTGTAAGGTGGGCTAGCTTCTGAGCCCTACCAGACCAGATTTCTTATGGGGTCTTAAACTGAACAGAACTATTTGGGCTCAGGTTAACTAAATGAGTAGCAGTATTGAGGGCCTCACCCCAAAAAGGCCTCGGAAGTTCGGAAGAAAATAAAAGACATCTGATCTTTTCTAATAGGGTTCTATTCATTCTTTCCGCAACTCCATTCTGATGAGGGGTGTGTCTCACAGTCCTATGTCTCAGGATACCCTCACTAGTACAGTATTGATCAAACTCAGTATTACAAAATTCTAAGCCATTATTAGTTATCACGACTTTCACTTTGTTACTAGTTTGATTTTCTACTAACACTTTCCATTCTTTAAATTTAGTCAAAGTTTAATCCTTTGATTTTAGTAAGAATGTCCATACCTTCCTACTGTAGTCATCAACAATAGAGAGGAAATATTTCTTACCCCCATGTGTCTGGACCTTTGCTGGTCCCCATAGATCACAGTGTAGATACTCCAGGCTCACTTTTGACAAGTGAATTCCAGTTGGGAAGCTTTGTGTATGTTGTTTGCCCAACACACATATCTCAGAAAACTCAAATGGCTTCAACTGGTCCTTTCCAAATTGTCTCTGCTTGCTGAGTACCTGCATGCCTTTATGGCCTATGTGGCCAAGTCTCAAGTGCCAAATATTAGTCATATCAACATTAGAAGTTAGAGCAGAAATGGGTTTTTCGGAGAATACATGTTGGCCATTTAGAACATACAGTCCGTTTCTTTTTATACCAGTTATGATTAGTTACTTACCCTTAAATATGTGCAAGTTCCCTTGGTGGGCTTTATATGTAAAACCTAATTCATCTAGTGCTCCTAGTGATATCAGGTTTCGTTTCAAGTCAGGTACATATCTAACGTCAGTAAGTATCCTAACTTTACCATCATGAAGTTTAAGTGTTATGTCCACAACTCCCTGTATCCTACAAGTATTGTCATTACCCATATACACAGTCCCTTGGTCAGAATTTCTAAAGTTGACAAACCAGTCCTTATACGGACTCATGTGAAAGGAACACCCGGAGTCCAGAATCCATTCTCTACTAATGTGATCACTAGACACAGTCAATGCCTCAGATAGGAACATCGACCCCTTTTCGGCAGCCACCGTAGCACTGCCTTCATTTTTCTATTCCCTAATGAACTTATAACAATTCCTTTTAAGGTGTCCCATCTTCCCACAATGATAGCACTTTTTCCCACTGTCCTTATTCTTATCCTGTTTATTATTTTTCTTCCCTTTAGGTTCTTGGTTATTAGTCTGATGATTATTCGGACCATTATATATCCTTTCATTTTTTCCTTTCACGAATAAGTTCGCTCCACCTCTCATATTGGTTCTAAGTTCTAGCTCTCTAGCCTTTATCCTAGATATTACCAAGTCTAGCCTAGGTACAACTCCTGTGTACTGTAGAGAGTTCTTAACGACACAGTATTCTTCAGGCAGTGCATTTAATAGAATCATAGCTTCGCTAGAGTCTCCTAAAGCTTGGTCAGTTCCTTTAAGGATTTGAGTCATTTTCGTGAATTCATCCAGGTTATCATCTATAGATTTATTAGTGTCCATCTTGTAGTTAAACAAATTTCCTTTCAAGAAAACTAAATTTGGAGCAGAAATAACAGAATAAAGAGATTCGAGTTTACCTCAGAGTTGAATGGCCGTGTCCATTCCATCAACCTTTCTGATGACTGAGTCTCCCAAGTGGAGGAAGATCAAGTTGTACGCCTCTTCCAGGATTTCCTTTTTTGTGTCCTTTTCCATCTTAGGCCATTTTTCTGGATCGGGTTCCAACGCCAAGGCCACCTTATGGTGGGATAGCAAAACCCTCATTTTCTTCTTACAAGTGGTGAAATCCCTTTTTCAATCAAATATTCCAATGTCAAGTCTCATAGTCGACATTTTTATTTCTTTTTACAGTAATCACCCGATGACTATTCCGCAATCACTCTCGGTAATTACTCCTCAATCCAGCCCAAACTGAATCGGCAATTGCTCACCCAAACAACTCCAACAGAGCTTCAATTTCCCAAATAACAACAAAGCCCCAATCACCCAATTACACAGAACCTTAAACACTCAGTAATTGATTTGGCAACCAGGAAAGAAACACACACAACCACTCAGTCTCTGTTTGGTCCCACACTGAGTCCTACTCATCAACAGCAACCATCAGTACCAAGGCTCTTGTTCGGCAGGAATTAGCTCAGAATTCCAAGGGTTTTATGTTTGGAAATTTCTCAGAGATGATTTTGTTCCAATAGATGTCTTGATTCGGCAACTCTTGTTGTGATCTGTAATCTTGCTTTCGTATGAATCTTGATCGGTAGCTCTGGAGCAGTCTTGTTGGTTCTATGATCTTTGATCGGCTGTTCTTGAATCGTAGTCTTGGTTAGTAGTTTTTGTTTCTGTTTGATCGGCTGGTCTCTTCAATTTTGCTCTCGTCTATGTGTTTTTGGCATATTTGATTGAGGTTTTAGGGTTTTTCTTCGCCGAATGAAGAGGATTGAATCTTGGGCCTTGATCTTGGTCCGTCCAATTCTTGCTTTCGGCCACATGATTCTTTGTACAAAAGCTCTGATACCACTGTCGATAATTCACCCTAAATCGTTTGTCACAAAAACCAATCAATCAATCAAAAGCAACAAGAACACAAGATTTTTACCGTGGTTCGCCGGAAAATTCCCAACTACATCCACGTTGAACTCCGGAACAAGGAGCTCGCTGCACTAATCAATTACAAGATTACTCAAGAATCTTGAATCCGTTTACAACATCAAATTCCCCCAAATCACCCAATAAACCCTAATCTCTAAAAGTGTCAATCTCTCAAATTCCCAATTGAAGATTACACTACCTTGGACTAGGAACAAGGCTTAACACTTAGCCAAATAATAGGAGAAAATATGTGTAAAACAATTAACCAAAAACTTAACTAATTCTCAACCTAAGCACTCTTTATATATGATGAGCAAATTGATGTAATTAGGACAACAGCAAGGATTGCGCCACGTGTCCCTTATCCAACGGATGGATAAATGCTTCACATTTTACAAATCGTATTGACCGGGAAGAATCCAAAGTGATTAACTTTCCATTTACTATGCAAAATTGATATGCGCGGGGTTGAATTTTCTGCATGATTAGGTTTACACTAAATGTTTCAGAAATTTCTTCGCAACTCCTCATTATCTTGCACGCAACACGTAATACATACTACGAAAGATGAACTAATAGACCTTTTGACACCATCTATTATATCACTTTCTTCACACAAGGAAAGCAATCCTTTTATGACCCATCTTTTCATAGACGCTGCCTTCCGATTGAATATTGTTTAGTTAATTTTAGTCCTTTAAGGATGTTGGCAGAGGCAAGAGTGTTTTCGTGCATGAATTAATTGAAACCACAATACCTTACTTATATCTCAAAATCACCATATAAAACCACAATACCTCAGAGACGCATTCATTTCCTTCTCTTCCTGCCTCTTCCCAATTGCCCAGATTTGAAAGCATGTTCATGTTCTTGTTTTTGAAGGAAAGCTTTTGCCTTCCCAAATTTCTCTGCTTTTTCTTCCACCAACATTGACTTCTCTATTTCCTTTACGTGAGATAAGAAATAATTGTCTTTATGCAATTCACGAGCAGCACCTTTAGTGTTAACCCGGTTAGACCGAATTTCACCCGATAATACCATTTTTTACCGTTTTCGTTTATTTTCACTCCGAAATTATTTGCAGAAATTATTTTAAAAAACCAATACACATCCAACATATCCAAAACTCATATTTTTCATCAAAAAAATCATAATTTTCAGGTATGAATAGAACATGCAAAATAGTACTTATATCATGCTTAAATCCAATTTTTCTTAGCATTAATCAAATTAATCCAAGATCCAATTGATGTCACCACAAATGAAGAATTCTAGAACAGTTTTAGGCATAATAAGCGTGGTCATTACACTATAGAATAACAACTAAGTTGTCCAATAATAAATTGAGCTCTAATTACATAAATCTATCTTAAAGTTTATTCACACATGCTTCTAGCCTATCAATCCATCATCCAAATAAAAAATCCCAATTTAAAAGAAGAATTTCTTCAACAATTGAAGAACTCACAAAGACAACAAAACTACTTTTCTAAATGAAAGAAAATTAAAGATGATCTTTAATCTTTAAATCTTCTTCAAGCTTTGTTCTTGTTTTAATTCTCTTCTCCCTTGAACCTTTTTTTTTGACGTTTTTGAAGGATGAAAAATGGCTAGGTAATTTTTTTTTTTTTTGGTCAAACCCGCTCATCCCAAAAGATTAAGAAGAAAAACATTTCCCCTTTTTTTTAGTTGAGATAGGCGTCCAAAGGGGGGGATTTTTGCCAATTATGCCATTGCCCACTACCACCTTTTTAAAGAAAGACAAACAATTTCGTGCTTTCTAAAAAAGGAGGACCGTATGTGCATTTTTTTTATCAACAAATAAAATAAGTTTAATTAAAACAAAAGATTTGATAAATGGCCATGACACATAGCACAATATTTTCATATATTACTTTTAATATATTTTAAATAATAATATCATTTTTACACATGTAAATCAAATAATAAAAATCAAATATTACTTTAACAAATACAATTATTATTTAATTTACATGTGTCATCAAATAATTTATCAATTAATATGTACTAATCTAATTACGTATCAAAAAAAAAAAAAAACACATTAGAACAACAAAAATTACCCTGACATGTGTAAATTCATTTACCGATTAAACGATTCGAATTAACTAATTTAATTCGATAAAATATTATGAATAATCAGTATTATTCATAATAACATTGCCCAAATGCTCAATGAGTACACTTCATATTGTGGGACTCTCTAAGTTGAGCTATATCCGTCACATAATCTAATTCCGTGTCCATAATTCACCCACTCGTAAATTATGATGGCTACGGATAATCTCGTTGAACTATGCAAGTCAAGATCATCGCATACGTATCATAACTCTGTCACAGGCTATCAATATTATACCGGAGATATAAATAAGAAAGTCAAATCCCTGATGTATAATATAGTCGACTTATAAATTTACGATCTACAAATAATACTCGAAACTTGCTTTCATAGTATACCACAACCATGAATTTACTAGATCGCAAATACATGTAAGATACATATGCCCTGTACACAGGATTGACAGATTTTATCTTGATACATGCCAGATATCATGAGCATCAATCCACACCCAACGAACAGGTGGAGGTCTGACCTAAATAGGCCGTTGACATGACTGTCATCAAAGTGTGGAGGATAACTCATATATCCACCGTGGTATCTCAAGTCTAAGGACCACTATGCTACTTGACTCGAGAAGATTTCTATTGACGTTAGTGTGCCATCTATAAGGAAATCTCCAGTGAGTCGTTCAGCATTTATCGAATAAACACCTACATGTCTAAACGAGTCTCCAAATTCTCATGGTTCATTGGGATAAACCATCGAACCAAGTCTCGATATACGACATGTATTGGTCTCAACATATTTTACTAACCAACCAGTATCAATAAATCTTGATCAGTAACTTTATTTGAGAATATACAACTTATAATGACACTTCCCAATGTCAATTATAACTTACATTGTAAGTTGTAACTACGCACTACGTTGTAAATCCTTGGGTCTTTGTCTTATATATACATATCGCTAAACATGATTTAGTTTCGATCTAATCAAATTAGATCAAATATATATAAAAGACAAGATGTACTACCATAAATATGTAATATTATGGAAAAATAAATTTTTTGTATTCATGAACCGGACATAAATAAGATCCAGATTGGCACTCCGAGCACCAATCGTAATAATTTCTCCCAGTTGCTCTAGTGTCAATCCATAGTATCATATACACATCTTAATGTGTATCGTATACGTAAGGCCTTTAATAGCTCACATAGCACTCAAGAGGTGAGCATAAGCGAGTAGGTCCGCTATTACATTTTGATTTTGTCTAACAATCTCAAATGTTTCCCTTCGGCAGCATCAAACATATTATGTAGAACCAAAGTTCCATATCAATAGTTTCCAGATGCGATATCAATATCAAAACTCTGAATTTACAAGGTCACTATGTAACTTCATAAGTCAGTACTTCATAAGTTATAATTAATTCCACCAATACAGTGGAATCAATCATGACACTCTCATTGGTTCTTTTCTCACTCTATATGATGTAGACCATCTACCGTCACAATTAGACTCAACTCTAATTTTACCCTTATAATTGCTGATTATAATCTCCATGAATAAGAAACTCGTTCTTAATATCTCAAAGATACTATAAAACATGTTTCAAGTCTCATCCTATGGCCTACAAGTATCAAAATAGCTCGTACTAATTGCGACTAAATTGATATATTTAATCTTACATAATACAATATTTATTTTGCCATCATCATATGATGCATAAATCTGACTAGATATTTTAATCAATTTTTCTTTCAACTGAGTTAATCAATTTTTCTTTCAACTGAGGAATCATCATCTACTAAAGACGAATACTAAATACATAAAAGATACACTAACTGTTAAATAGTTTTACTAACTGTCACCTAGATAGTCATGTTGTGTGCTTTATTATATCGTATCTAATGCACAATAAATGGAAGCATCTAACTAGTCTCATAGTTTCATATCAAATATAAAACTTTATTTCAAATATAATAGCGACCACTCCCACTGTATTCACGGAGATAAGAATGTTGGACAATTATGACCCATAGCGTCACTATTTTTACAGATCATGGTGTTGTTGTATAAATTAACAATGTGACAAAGAAGATTGCTCTCTTATCATTTGTGATTAGATCACCAATATGTATAAATGATAGGAGGTCCTTATGATTTGTTCCTGGATTGAGAATGATATGAGACAGTATCAGTCCACGAAGGATAAATCATTAAACATCCCTAGTCAGAGTATTATCGAGATTGGACATCGAAAAATGCGTAAAAGACTAGTATTACACTTGTGCGCGTTGTGAGGGCACAACGGCATAATTCTCATATATTTGGGTATATGATACTCATGCAAGTGTAATAGGAGGTTGTGTTTTACCGATGGTACGGGAAACAGCTTCGCTCTGGATAGACCCTCTCGGAATTCCATTGGTAGTATGAATATGTGTATATGGAAGTCCGAAATCAGGGTAGGTGTATTTGGTCTTAACCTGAGACTTGCATCGCTAATACTTACGACAATCAATATACTTTGGTTTTGGTCGTCCAGGGCTTTAACCGGTTTCTGTGTACGCCTCTTCTGGGTATATCGAGAATCATAATGTGTTGGGTGTGATGTCAAGATGGAAGTATCACTCCAGTTATATGGAGATGATGATTGCGTAGGGATACAGAACTGGTTCTCTAAAAAGGTTGCAACTATCGGGATAATATGACTTGGTCATGATTATCCGATAATAAAGAGACTAGTTGCTCATCATCCAATATATGCTTCGTACGGGGCAGACACTATACCAGCCTCAGGCCTTGCATGTGATCATCCGATACTGGATCGAAATACGCAATACTACGTATACTACGCCTGATATAGATCCTATATTCCTGTAAGGAAATTTCTGGAGAATTGGGTAGGCATGGTGCTTTGCTAGAAGCCAACCTTGTCTAGTAAATCGGTATAAACGTAGTACGAGGTACTTACGTGTTCAGATAGTCCGAAGACCTAATTTACTGCCAACATATCCGGGGATCTCATGGGTCGCTTCCCGAAGATTCACCGATGACGTATGACTCACACTTTTATTAATCTGTGATTAATTAGAAGAGAGAGAAAATTAATCTGGGATTAATTGCGGAGATATTTTCTCTGGGATAATTTCAATTAAAAGAAGAGAGAGAACGATTAATTTAGAATTAATCGATAAAATAATATATTCGATATATTATATGAAATTGGATTTCGACACGAAATTAAAATTAGATTTTAATTCGGGTGAACGAGTTAATTTAGAATTAATTCATTAGCGACGTGAATAATGATTTCGCTAGGCATAATCATTTAATTACGTCGCAACAGAAAATTCGTTAATTTGGAATTAGCGAACCCTCGCCCGGGATTGTTTGCGAGCACATTCGCATTTCGAATTCGAGTGTGGCACGCAAGTCAAATCAAGCGTCAAATTGCTAGTCGCATCAAGCGTCAAATCACATGTCACTTTGAGTGATGTGACACTTGATTGATTGATGTGATTGATTGAGTTGTTTAGTTGGTGTATGAGTGTGGAACACTCAAGGTTGTTGGATTTCATTAGTTTGACTTTTGAAAGCAAAAAGTGTATATGATTTTGATAAAAATCAATTACCAATTTTTAAGACAATAACCTAATACACAAAACAACTCTCTCTCTTTCCTCTCTCTCTCTCTCTCGCCCATGGAGGGCTGTTTCTTCACTGGTTTTTCGTGAGCCAAGTAGGAAATGGGAAGCAAAGTGTTTGATTTTTGTGGCAAAAATCAAGAGAGCTAGCACTCCGAGAGACATGCGAAGGTGATAGGGAAGTCCACCAATGTGCTTGGAATCGTTTGATAAAGCTTGGAGCTTGTTCAAGGAGACACAAAGCCGAATTTGGAGAGCCCAACAGCAGTTCACTGCCGAGCAGTAAGGAGGGCAGAAAACTGAATTTTTATTGCCTCGCGAGTCGCTCAACCAATCGATGTGAGTATTCCGCAACTCCCTCGTTGTATTCGCACTTATTTCTTGCTTTATATTCGATCCTCGGGGCCGTGAAGAAGACTCTAACAATGGTATCAGAGTGGTTGAAATTTGATTAGGGTTAAAATTTCGGTAAAAATGTGTTTGAGCATGATTTATGAAATTGGATGAATGAATATGTTTAAATGTGTTTTAAATGATGATTGATTGGATCAATTTGATCAAATTTTTTTTGGAACAAATTTGCCCAAAATCTTAGCTTGGCCGAGAATGATGCCCTATTTTGATGTCTTGGATTTTTTGATTTTGATCATTGGATGTGTTGGAAATCAATTGGGAATATTGATTTAATGTTTAATTGGATTCAATTGGATTGGATTAAAATTGGACATGAAAATCACCCCATTGCCGAGACATATAAGAGCATGAATGGGTTTGATTTTTTGATAAAATATGTTAGACATGTTTTGTTGTTGATGAGCATGATTAATTGTACAAATTTGGTGTTTTGAAAATATTGATTTGGGTAATTAATAATGATATACACTTTGGTAATTAAATTGGGAATTTGGAATTTGGTAATTTAATTATTTGGTCCTATTTTGTGAAATTGGGCTTGTAATGTTGTTATTGGGCTTATTGGGCTTGGTTGTACTAAGTTGGGTTTAGGAAAAATTGGTTGGATCCAATTAGGCCCAAAAACCACTTCCATAAAGCCCAAATGCGACTAATGGACCTTTAAAGTTTAATTGGGCCTAAATTGATTTTTGGGCTTATGGGGTAATTCCAGGATTGGGCTTTGGTTATTGGGTTTGACCCGAGTTGACCAAAAGTCCACGCCTTAAAGAAATTAATTAAAAGCCCATTGGACTTTAATTAAATTGACGTTGGACGTTAATCGGGCTTTGAGACCCGTAACAATTAAATTTGGAATTTAAATCGTAAAAGGTTTATTATAAAGTGTAATATTTAATTTGGAATTAAATAACGAATTAGTATTAAATACAAATTGAATTGGATTTTATTATGTAGTTTAATTTAATTCGAGAATTCATACTTTGAGTACCTATTCATAAAACGAGTTTGACTCGAGCAAAATCAAATCGTTGTTTGAACATTGGATGGTCATTAATTATCAGATTAATTAATTTGATTAGATTGATTGATAACATGCTTGTGTGAATACATGGTTGCGATGAATGAATAATGTATATCAGATGGATATTAGATGGGTAGGGCAATTTTAGAAATTGTTGTAATAAATTTGGAATTTATTAATTGGACATGCGTGTCCAGCCTTATTACATTCTTATTCTTTGTATTCTCTTCTCACCTATTTCCCTCAATGTAAATGAGGTTTCTTTAAAAGTGTAGTGTAACGGGTAGAAGTAATACTTGTGCTAGCGGAGAGAGAAATGGAGAGATTTGATCTAGGATCAAAGTGTAAAGTATCCATCCGCATTTCATTATTATTTATTTATATGCGCTTTATTATGTGTTTAGAATGCATGTTTAAGGGTGTATGATGATGAGACCTTAACAAAGATAATAAATTGGTTGCCAATTTGCACGCGAAAAACCCTCACAAATATTAAGCGTTTTCCTTCCATTGAGTGATTCTTACTCAAGATCCAAGACTGGCATTGGCTTGTTGGCCAAAGTCAAGGCCTTTTTCCGTCGATGATGTGTTTGAATTACGAGAGCTTTGTTCCATATCGGTGTCTTGTCCAAGTTGTGGTTTGTTGGCCAAAGTCAAGACCACTTCTTGTCCATCGACATTGATTACGAAGCTTTCCATGGTCAATGGGTCGCGCTTAACTGGGATCACTAAGTTTGTTGTGCCAAAGCCAAGGTGTAGACAACAGAAACTAGACGAAACCATGCTGTTCTAGACTCAGGGCCTAGTTGAGAGTACGGAGTAGCCCACGGGGGACTAAACCGGAGAATAATGGAGTCGCCACCCGGTGTGAACCGGGAAAATGATTTAAGGCCGCACTCACCCCTCGCAAGGGAAGACCTCAAACCGTTGGGTTCGGAATGGTCCCTTACTTATGTCATTTGTAATAATTGGATTTGTGCAATATTAACCTAGTCTACAAGACATATATTGGTAGAAATTATTCTAAACACGCCACAACTTAAATTCTTGATACAAAAATAATTAATTACATCTCACTTAAAATAAAACAACATTACAACAACATAATCATGCTTCAAATACAAATTTAAGTGAAATGAAATATGTGAGCCTATTAAGTGGTACGGGGCGTTGTATCCCGAGTGCAAACCATATTACCGTCCATTCGGATTCGGCTATGGAATTTATGTCCGGGTTTCCATCCAATATACCACAAAAAGAATACATGTTCCATTCACTCAAAACCACATCACATACTAATTAATGACATTCATGCGACAGAAAAATAAATTACATTCGATTCTACCTTATTAATTTACATAACCTAAATTAATTAACATGTTAAATAACTATTCATGCTAAGCATTATTAAACATATATTCTAAGTCAATATTTCATGTAAATAAATTCTAATAACATGCCAAAACAAATATTCATGCTAAACATATTTTCTAAGTTATTATTTCATGTGAATAAATTCCATACAACACCAAACTAATTATTCATGCTAAATGCCATAAAATAAATTTCCTAAATCATGATTCTATATAAATAAATTTAATAAGAGGTGCCCTCAGGTCTTACCTTTTTGTCGCTGTTCGGAGGTGCGTTATACGGCCGTCGGAAGAGCTAAAACATCGTGACTCCACCGGTTCGCTGCTTTGGCGTTTTCCTTCGCTGTTTCGCTCTTCGCTCGCTGTTTTCACTCCGTTTTGCTGCCGTGTCGCTACCGTGTTTAGGCCACTGGTTTGCTATGGATTAGGGGCTGTTTTGGTGATGGTTTGGGCGCAAGTTGAGAGGCTAAAACTGGGCAGAATGTGCGCTGGTTCAGGGATCAAATAAGGTCAGTTTGTGCACTGTTTTGAAGGCTAAATGAGGGGTGTTTGTGCGTCAATTCCAGGGGCCAAATATGGGGCTGTTTTTCGTGAATATTGGAGCTGAATGAGGGCTGTATGGGCGTGAGTTTCAGGTCTAAAATGAGGCAGTGAGTTGCTTAGAGACAAGGGCTGAATGAAGTAGTGGCTTGGGCGTGACTAAGGGGCTGAATGAGGCAGTGGCTTGGGCGTGACTAAGGCAGTGAAAGAGGCTTGTATGGGCGTGACAAAAGCAGTGAAGGAGGGCAGTGCTTGTTTCAGCGTGAGTGTAGGGGCAGTTGTGAGAGGTTTCATCGTGAGTGTAGGGTTTCAAGCAGGGGCTGCATGCAGTTGATATCTTCTTTACATGTGCATGGATTTAGGTTTATGCGTGCATGGTGCATGGAGTTGGGGATGTGTTGATGAAGCTAGGAAGGGGCTGAGTGAATGGTGTTTGATGGTGGCAGTGTTGGTTTGTTCAAAGTGAGGGCTGTATGAGGGGAGTGTTCGCTGGATGCAAAGAGGAGTGGATGAGAGACTGTGTGCGTGACTTCTAGGAGAATAATGGGGCAGTGAGTGGAGTTTTAGGACGTGAAGTAAGGGAGTTAACTTGGCTTTGTTGGTGTTGGAGGACGTGTGGCTATGTGTGTTTAATTGTAGCGTGAAGTTGAGGGAGAGTGGAGGGCATGTGGCCCTTATGTAAGGCTTGGTTGAGTGGAGTTTATTGGCTGTGTGCTTGTGGCATGGCTAGAGAGATTAGGGTTCAGAGAGAGTGAAGTGATAGGGGCGTGAGGATTTGGTTCTTCTTTTGTTTTGGCCGAGAGTGGGAGAGAAATGGGAGGGTTTTCACGTGTGCATTCTTAGCTAAAGGGTGCAAGGGTTCAGTGGTTATGTTTTTATAATGGTTGAGGGGTGAGGGAATTATTAAATTATGGGTTTGTTGTTTGGTGGGGGTTGGAGGGTTTAGTTTATTTAATGGGTAGGCAAATATATGTTGAAAACGTGTGGGGGTGGCTAGGTTATTTAAGGTTTTTGTTTCTTTGTTATTTGTTGTTTGGTTGAATTTGTGTGTGATTTATTAATTATGTTTGTGAAGTGGGCGTGTGAATTAAATGGTGTGGGGTTGTTGTTTGAAAAATGGAGGGTGAGGCATGTGAGGGATTGCCTTGTGTTGTGTGAATGCATGTGGGGGAAATTGGTTGTTTACGTGAAGGAGGAATTGATGAAGGGATTTGTAGTTTGTTTGATTATTTATAATTGTTGGTGTTGTTGTTTATTTTGTTTGTTTGTGAAATTGGTTGATTATTTTATTATTTATTGGTGTTGTTGTTTATTTTGGCTTGTTGTGGTTGTGAAGGTTATTTGTTTATTTGATTTGTGTATGTGTTGTGAAAGACGTGTGGGGTGTAAATTATTTATTGTTTTGATGAGTATTTTATTAAATGTGTGTAGTGTATTTTATTGATTTGTGTTTTATTTATTTATTATTATTTTGGTTAAAATTATTATTTAATTGGTTGTATTTTTTAATGGTTTAATTTAGTTTGAATTTATTTAATTGGTTGGTGATTTTTATTTTTGGATGGAAGTTGAAGGGACACATATGTGTTTTGAAACGGGTATTCAACAAGCGAACTCCGAGCGAATCCAGCGAATTAAATCCAAAATGTGTCAATTCTTGACTTTTCATCTCCAACGACCGCTTTCCGCGACCTCCACGACTAAAAAGGCGGTGCCTCCTTCCGAGACTCATCATTGGGCCGGTATGCAAAAAATGCAATGCCTACAGTCGCCCCACTTTGATGGGATTTGTTCAGTGTGTGCCAGTGACAATCCTATCAAAGTATGTGCAATGCATTTTACTTACCTGGCTCGCCAGCTGCCACCTGGTCTGCCTGTTGCTGAGTTGATGTGGGCCTTGGCCCTGGGATTCATTCCCGGGTTGATCATGGCATGATGGTGAGGTGCTGTCGACCTCTGGGCTTTGTTCCCGAATTGTGTTAAGGTTGTGCGCTTTGTTCCCAAACTGTTGGGATGAGGCTTTATTCCCCTAGGCTTTGTTCCCGAGCTGTTGAGATGAGGCTTTTATTCCCCTAACTGTCTGGACTGTGGGCTTTGTTCACAAACTGCACTGAGATGAGGCTTTATTCCCCTGGGCTTTGTTCCCGAGCTGTGTTGATTTGAGACTTTATTCCCCTTGGCTTTGTTCCCGAATTGTATTGAGATGAGACTTTATTCCCCCGAGCTTTGTTCCCGAGTTGTTTCGAAGGTGGGCTTTATTCCCGAACTGTGCTGAGAGAGAGCTTTATTCTCCTGGGCTTTCTTCCCGAATTGTGTCAAGATAGGGCTTTATTCCCTCAGGCTTTCTTCCCGAACTTTTGAGATGAGGCTTTATTCTTCGAGCTTTGTCCCCGAATTTTTTGAGATGAGGCTTTATTCCTCCGAGCTTTGTTTCTGAATTGTTGACATGAGGCTTTATTCCTCCCGAGCTTTATTCCCGAACTGTTGAGATGAGGCTTTATTCCCCCGAGCTTTGTTCTCGGACTTATTGAGATGAGGCTTTATTCCTCCCGAGCTTTATTCCGAATTGTGATGAGATGGAGCTTTATTCTCCTAGGCTTTCTTCCCGAATTGTGTCAAAATAGGGCTTTATTCCCTCAGGCTTTCTTCTTGAACTGTGTTATGATATGGCTTTATTCCCCTAGGCGTTTTTCCTGAATTGTGTTGAACATGGGCTTTATTCCCGAACTAAATTGAAGTGCTTAATGTGGGCTTTATTCCCTGATCTGGACTGATGTGGGCTCGCCCCCAGAATGCTATACTTGATAGAAACTGATACTGAACAAATGTGGGCCTCGCCCCCATACTGATACTGATGTGGGCCTCCCCCCAGTATGCCATACCCGGCAGAAACTGGTATTGATGCCTATGATTCCTTTCAGCATATTGTATTTTCTCTCGAGATGATCTTTGATAGCTAGATATATTTCCGTCCTCAACGAATGCTTTCTGTCAAAGCCAGAGAATCTTCAAAGTACTTGATATGCTCAACTCCGATCATCTGGATAGGTGATCTGAACTAGACTCATAGTGTGTGTGCCGAGGCTCTTTCACAGCTTGTTCCTTAAGTTAGCTAACTCGATGACTTCGTTTTGGAGAATCAGACCAGTGGGTCTAACCAACCTGGATGTCTTGATCACATTCTGTGATTACTTCGGCATACTCAATATGATATAGTCTCTCGTATTTTGCTTTTGTCTCTTTTTCTTTTTTCATTCTTTTCCTTTTTTTTTTTTTCTTGTTTTTTTTTTTTTTTGACACGCCTACCCTTTAAGGTAGCATTTCTCCTCATGGTGGTCCTAATACTCGCCCATGGGTAGCTTCACGCTTATCGGTTATAGGCGGCCCGTTTTTCTTTTTCTTTTTATAGAGACTTTTCTTTTATTTTTCGACCATATCATATATCGTAGCGTACGTAAACCAGGGTGGACATCCAAGCAAACGGTCATTCACCGATCCACCATCTCTTCAACTAGTCATCTCATTAACCACTCAGGCTTCCACTGTTGAGATCCTACATTCAAGTGCCCCCGAGTCTAATTGAGATCAATCTATTCTGAATACCAGCAGAGAACACTTCTCGCACTTATCGCTTCTAAGGCTTCTCCCTGCAGCACACAATGTCATCACCGGACATACATCTAACTATCGAAGATTTCTCCCTCTTTTTTTTTTCTTTTTTTTTTCACTCAAGAATTCTTCCTTTCTGCTGCTGAAAATGTGGGCTTCGCCCCCAGGATCCACACCCGAAACTTAAAACTCAAATGGGCCTCAACCCTTAGATTACTTCTCAATTCTGATACCGACATGGGCCTCCACTCGAGGATTACTACCCGAATCCAATACAGTGCTTTCAAGATTTCTGATTATCTTATTCTCGTTGCTTTCTTCTTTCTTCTCTTCTTCTTCTCTAAACCTGTGAATCTGAAACAAAACACAAACAAGGAATGCAAAAATGGGTTACGTGTATGCATGCATGAATGAGTTCCTTTTCCCATCGGGTTAGGTCTTCTGTGGGTGACTATCCAGCTCTCTGTCTCTCAAAAATACAACTTCAATCTGTTAACATTGATCGGCTTGGTGAACTCATTCTCTTGTTGCTCTATTTCCCCATTTCTGAATGGTTATCTTCTCTTTTCTGCTTGCTTCTTCCGAAGATTCTCCATGTTCTAAGCATCGTTGAGTATCATTGTACCGAGACTGAATACTTTTGTCAAATATCCTCATGTCATTCAGGTTGAAAGGGAGGGTCTTAGACATGTGAACAAAATGAACATCTTTATTATCATTAAGAACATAACAAGTAGACAAAACCAATGTCTTGAAAATGCAAGATTGAAATCAAACAAACCAAGGAGAACAGTCCCGTCATTCATAGCATTGCCATCTTTCTTGGCCTAAGGTTCTTCACCATTGTCATCTCTCATTCCCATGAAAGAAGCTGAGTGGTTGAAATCTCGGAGGACGAAGCTTTCAGGCAGGCCAGAGTTGATCATATAAGTGGGTGGTGGAACGGAGTGGTAGTTAGGTAGAGGGTTTCTTTCTGTGTGTATTGGGTTGTCTTTTTCTGGGTCGGGTATCGTATGGGAATCAATGAGGTTTTGGATCTCATGCCTGAGGCGGGCGCAGTTATCGGTGTCATGACCTTTTTCTTGGTGGAAGTAACAATACTGGTTTAAGTTCATGTGAGATGGCACAGGATTTGGAAAGGGCCTGGGTTCTAAAGGCTTTAAGAGTCCTTGCATCTTCAGCTTTTCGAATACCTTTGACAAAGGTCTACCAAGGATTGGAGAATCGCCTGCCTTTGACGGTAGCAATCTCAGCAGTAGCGGGCTTGGTTTCAGAAGGTCCCCCAAAATTCTTTCTATTCTGGCCATAAAATTTCCGTTTCTCTACTTCTTCTTCTTCGATATCCATGACAGTCTCTCTCAACTGTCGAAAGTTTGTAATCATTGAGGCCATTCTCCTCAGCTTACCATAAATATAGTGCTTCGTACCCTTGATGATCATTTTTATCTGGTCCTTCTCCGAGGGTCGAGTCTGCATCTTCAGAAGCTGGTTCCTCCAACGATCCACATAATCTTTGAAGCTTTCCTCCGGCTTCTGTTTAATGTTTTCCAGATCACGGAGTGACAGATCAATCTCCAAGTCCGTGACATACTGCTTCAAGAAGGCATCAGCCAACTCCCTCCAATCCTCCTTAACCTTCTTCTCAAGGCTATGATACCAACCACAGGTGCAGGTGCCCCCTCAAGTGACATCCCGAACATCTTCTGTACTTGGCGCTGAGATAAGCCAACTGAACTCATAACTGATACATACTGTCGGAGATGTACCCTCGGATCCCCACTCCCATTGAACTTGGCCATATCAGGCATCTGAACTGTACTGGCAGGCTGTT
>SKCR01046917.1:0-87814 GCA_019454045.1 Zanthoxylum bungeanum | reverse complement strand
AACTTTGTAAGGATTGATGATGGAAGGTAATTTCTATTACAATTTGAACTTAAATGTTTCTGCAATGTGAATAAACACTAAGATGTGTAGGGTTCTGTTCACGTGATTTGTCATTCAATGCAATTTCTATTACAAATTGAACTTAAATGTTTCTGCTATGTGAACTGACATTAAGATGTTAAGGGTTTTGTTCACATGATTTGTCATTTATGTGAGTATCAGAATGATTTTCTGACTTCCATTATATGATGTTGTCTTAGAAAAGAAATCTTCAGTGGGCTTCATAATTCATATATCTTATATCTTTAAGATTTACTATGTGGTTCCTTCTTTTGTTTTATAATCTAAATGGCTTAACGACATCATAATTGAAACAATGGGCACCATAATAACTGTGAACTGTTTGTTTGCTGTTGCAAAATGTTGACCAGTTTTAAGGATGCTTAATGAAGGATAATGTGAATTGCAGGGAGTACATTGTTGATCTAATGGCAGATCCTGGCACTCTTATTCCTTCTGATGCAGTTGGATCACATGTAGATTATGATGACTCTTTCTATTCAGCCAGTCCTTTGTCCAGAGACGTTGACTCATCTCATGTAGCGTCATCCAGCAGTGGGGTTGGGAGCTCATTTGAAGAGCATTCTGAGTTTGGGACATTTGACAAGAGATCCAAGTTCAGGAACTCTGCTGCTGTAGCAGGTCAATCTGATGACACAGGAAAATCTAGTACCTTTTTGAATCTAACTGGGACAACTAAAGGTGAAGAAGAATCAAAGATACTCGAGGAGGATAAGAATCCTTCCAATATGGAGAAGACCCTTGTACGAGAGTTTCCCAACAAGCCTAATTATCCTTATGCACATGCAAGATCTCCTTCCTGGACTGAAGGTGTTAGCTCTCCTGCTGCTCGTAGAATGAAAGTGAAAGATGTTTCACAATACATGATTGATGCGGCAAAAGAGAATCCACAATTAGCTCAAAAACTTCATGATGTATTGCTCGAAAGTGGTGTAGTTGCTCCTCCAAACTTGTTTACTGAAATTTATTCTGAGCAATTAAATGTGTCAACAGCAGAGGTCAGGTCCCCAACTGAAACTAAGGATGAAAATAAGCAGGGTATCGGAATCCAAGAAAGAAAGAATCAAGATGATCCAAGTCCAGCTCGTTTTTTGCCGCCTTTACCTCGTCCTAGAGCCCATTCTAAGAAAACTCATCATTTTGATCAACCTGAGCATCTTAAACCTGCAGAACGTCTAGGGTTAAGTTATCAATCTGATGTAATAGGAGCTGATGCAAAGCCTGTTTCACAACTGTCTGAAGTGGCGCCGATAAAATACCGAAAAGACATTCCTGTTGCTGCTGCTGCTGCCGCTGCAGCAGCTGTTGCATCTTCAATGGTAGTTGCTGTAGCAAAGTCAAGCACCGACTCAAATCTTGAACTTCCTGTAGCAGCTGCTGCCACTGCTACTGCTGCAGCAGTGGTAGCAACAACTGTAACTGTTGGTAAGCAGTATGAGCAAGGTACACGGGATGATGGATATGCGGACTCTGCTGGTTTTGATCCTCTTCGTACTGGTAGTGGAGGTCGGGAACGTAATTCTTTGGGGGCTAATTCAGAAGTATCAGATCATTCAGCTGGTAATGATAACTCAAAATCTGATGCTGGAGATGATGTTGCGGAGTGTGAGATTCCATGGGAGGAAATCACCTTGGGTGATCGTATTGGACTTGGTATATTCTACGTGTTTTTATTACAATGTGTCCCTAGATTATCAAGATTCCAAGTTATTCTCAGATAAGTTAAGATAATCTTTTGGTTCATTTTTATGTTTTCAGGATCTTGTGGAGAGGTATATCATGGGGACTGGCACGGAACTGTGAGTTTTCATTAGCTGACCCAAAAATTTAACCTTTTTTTTTTCCGGTTCAGTCTCATGTCAATGATCGATCTATTCATATCTATTTTTTTCTTTTCAGAGATTAATATTTTGAACGAAAGTAGTCTACTAGAAAGCCGAGTAGCTCATAATTAGCCATTTGGCGAGTAGGATGGTGAATATATTAAAAATTTTGTGGGGAAATTATGAACTAAAATGAATATGATGCAAAGGGTTGATCTCTTCGTGGGGATCTTCCTCCAATTTTTCAAAAGACTACTGTGTTGCTTGCTTCTAAAAGCCATGGGGATTAAGAAAGGAAATACTAAACATTGAAGGAAACAAATTGAATGATGACTTGTGTTAAAACAGACATAATTATGCTAAGAAAACATCTAAAGAATCCAAATCTGCAGGATTACTCTTTGCATGTTTGACTTGCACACATTTGGTACATGATCTTCCAAAGTCTTATAAATTTCCATGAAAAATCATTAGGTTTTTCTTTCAATATTAATGGTGGGAAACATTTCTTGGAAATTAATCTCTGCTAAACTTCTAGAGAATTCTCAAAGTTTTGTGAATGGCTTAAGATTTATGAAAGTTGTTTTCTTTTTTTTTCGTATGCATGCTCTAAGATAAAATTGTGCATCTTAGTGAAATTAATTGGTCAAGGCATTCACTAGGACTGTGATGGTCATTGTTTCATTTAGATGCTTGGAAGTAGCCCGGTACAAAAGGTATGTACTCAGTGGTGGAGTCGCTGAGGGACGAGAGGGGGCTGTTACCCCTGCTCTGTCTGCAAAATTTTCATAATGGTTTTGTTTCCTGGTAAAATAACCCCAGCTGAGGTGGGTTTATAATTTAATACGTTAAAAAATCCGGTCTTTCAAGGAAGAAGCCTAGTGTTAAAAAGTACAGTGAATTCGGCCTCGAGTCCAATGAAAAAAAGAATTGGGCCCAAATTGATTTTAATGTTATCAAAATCAAATTAAATAGACAAGTCAAATTATAGAGAGGATGTATTCAACAACATGATAACAAAATTAAGCAATGTTTTAAAAATATGAAAACATGACGTAGACTTAGTATATCAATATTAGAATTTAAATTTTTTTAGTATAAAAAATTATCTTATATTTGTTGGAAAAGTTATCCAACTGGATCAATATTTCTAGCTCTGCCTCTGCATGTACTGGAATACCTCTGGATGTTGGTTTTTGTTTCTGGAATAAGAAATCTCTGTGGACCTACTTGAGGCTAAAGGCAGATTATGCTAGAGATCAATTTCTAGCATAATCTGATTGAATTTATCTATTCATTTGGGATTAAAGTTCTCGTGTTTATAATGACCGTCTGACAGCCATTAGAGCATATAATAAATGCTCCCTGGCCCAGAGCTTGCACTAAATAGGTGATGTCAAGAGAATAATGGAGGAGAAAAACAATAGTTGTGTTGGTTGTGATTTGGTATCTGGTGCTTGTGCAATACCAATTTTTTTATCATGAAATTCATTCTGTAATTTCTATTATATCTGTCTTGTTAATACATGTTGTCGAATGTTTTTTTATTTTATTTTTTTGGGTAGAAGATTAGCTATTTAATCCATGTTTACCCCCAAATTTATATATTAAGGTTCTTATTCTTAAGTTGCTGTTTCACTTTATAGGAAGTTGCTGTAAAGAGGTTCCTAGACCAAGGCATTTCTGGTCAATCACTTGAAGAATTCAGAAGTGAGGTACAAGGCACTTCTTAATCTTTCCCACGCTATGCTAGAGTCCATTCATCTTATCCCACGTCTCTAGACACACCTCACCTCAAGATTTGTATGCATCCAATTACCATATAAGTGGAGCAGACAAGTCCCTGATTCAAAACCCTTGCTTAATAATGATTATGTCTTGATGGATCATTCAATATTTCTCCAACTGATTATGATGTAATCCAGTCAATTTTTGTCAATTTATCTGATTATTAAGCTCAGAAGCATTCATCATTCTCCTTGGTTAATTTTGATGGTCCTCTACCCACAAGACATGGAAAGAGCTTCTTAGGAATTATTCGGGCTTGGCCCCCCTAACATTCTGCTTTATGCTCGTATCTCCAATTTGTAAGCCAAAATAGAATAATATTATGTAGTAATGATAGGTCAAATTAGACTTCAATATACTTGGACTATAACTGTCTGTTTTCAATTTCAATGAACTAAAATCTCAAGCCAATAATATGTTATGATATGGTTAATGCTTTCCGGTGAGGTAGGTTGTAAGTGGCTAATTTCTTTTTCAAATTACACAAGTGTTCTGAAATGGAATTTTGAAATCATACTTAGTTTAATGTTACCTCCCATTTGAATTCAAAATGTTATCACTTGATGTGATTGTTGCGTGAAAGTAAGTCAAAGAGTATGCATTGACATTGATGAATTCAAATTTTGATTTTCTTTTAAGGTCCGAATCATGAAAAGGGTTAGGCATCCCAACGTTGTTCTCTTTATGGGGGCTGTAACTCGTCCTCCAAATCTTTCAATTGTAACAGAATTTATTCCTAGGTAAGTTTCCATCTTTTTATTTTTATATTTTTGTCATAATTCATTAAACAATTTTCTGAAATCGCTGTGTCGGAATGTTATTCATGGCTTAGAGGAATTTTATAATGCTCCTGTAATTAGTTGACTACAACAAGTTTTCCTTTGTGAAGTTCAGCAGAAATTAAGTCTTGAGGCATGTCCAAATTATCTATACCTTATTATCAGTAAATGAGATGATTTCAAAAGAGGGCCTTCGAAACAAGAGGTATGGGGGTCGAACCCCATTCACATGGGGTAGTGAGAGAATTGGGTTGCCATCATGCTATAACTTGGGGGAAAAAAAGAGGCCCTTGTAAAAGTGCTTTATATAACAAATCATTTATTGTTGGATTAGATGTTTCTCGCTTGGGCTGTATCTTCACTTTGTCAGTCATAATGGTTCTGTGTACTTGGTATTTTTCAGCACAATTGATCATATTTATCTCTCACCATAAAGTACAAAATTCTGTTAGAAGCCCCAATGCTTGTGTTCCTTTCATAATTATTAATTTTTTGGTTATTTATTATTCACATTAATTGGAAACTTTAATTTATGATTTTGCAGAGGTAGTTTGTACAGGTTACTTCATCGGCCTAACAATAATTTAGATGAGCGAAGGCGTTTGAGGATGGCCTTTGATGCTGTATGATTTTGTCATTCCAGCATTGTGGTTTTATACCTGTTTGCACAAGTGATTTTTTTTCCTTTTTTGTCTTAGCTGGCATTAACTTTTCTGTTTTGAGTAATGGAACTTTCAGGCTCGGGGAATGAATTACTTGCACAGCAGTATTCCGATGATTGTACATCGTGATTTGAAGTCCCCAAATCTTCTAGTTGATAGAAATTGGATTGTTAAGGTTGTATTTTTTCTCTTTTATACATCTAAAGTATCTCATATGCCTAATGTGGTATGGGCCACGTGGAATGAAATTTTGTCTAACTTTTCTTTTACACATTTATCTGTAATTTTAGGTTTGCGATTTTGGGTTATCACGGATGAAGTACAGCACATTTCTCTCTTCGAGGTCAACTGCAGGGACGGTAAGCTAACCTAAACAATCAGCTGCAGCTATATTTCTTGTTTTTATTTCATCTAAATTTAATTTTTTCCTAGTTTGATTCTTAGTGGTCTGTCTTCTTTGGTGTTTCTGATGGCTCTGAATAAACGAAATAAAATCATGTTGCAATTGTGCGCATGAGACACATGATTATTGTTTATTATCTCTGCTTAGCAATAGAAAGGCCCTCATCATGTGCCATCTTGATATATCACTTCTACATTTTTTTTTCAAGTTATTGTTTTGTTGACTGCCTATACCCAGGCCTTCAAGGTTAAGCTTATTCTTCGACATAGATGTTACCTGCAATGTGGTTCCTGAAGGCACCTGCAAATGTAGATGAAAAATATATTAATTTGAAAAATGCAGTTGGTTGTTGTTTTGGAGTAATCGCCTTTCTTAAACATTGATGTTGTCTTTACTAATCTTAAAATCATGGTGCTGGAAATACGAATGATTGCCTATGTTATAGAGAACTAGAAATTTGATGATTTTATGTAGATAATTTGGATCAAGAAAATTCTTATTGAGTGAGTCAGAAATACAAGTGGATTTGAATGAATGTATTAAAATTGTTGGTATGTTACTTATTGGCCCATGGTTGATAACTTAAAAATAGGATGTGAAAATCATGCTGATTTAGGGTAGATGTACGCTGACGAATTAGTAAAAACATGAAATGGTATTGCTTTGATTTATCTAAATCTAATAACTTCAAATTTAAGTGCAATTGTCAGTTTGTATATGTGTGTGTTCTATTAACAAATTTTCAGAAAGGAAAGACAAAAGATTGATATATTCTTTTGGCATGCTTCTTCATCAGAAAGAATATCCTCATTGAATTTGCAACATAATGAATTTGTGAATGCTAAATTATAGTTTTTTTTAAGAAGAAATTTTTGAACAAAGTATCAACTTTTGAAGGCGTATAAGGGGAATCACTATCTTAAGATATTTTGGCTTAATTTTTCTGATGCATGCTATAAATTTACAAGATAATGATATAGCAATGTTAATAGTTAGGGGAATATGAAGTTAATGATGTGGTCCAACACTACTGCTGATGGTTAGGTACGCCTGCAACTTTGTTATGTACCAAGCTATTGAAAGAAAACTATTGGGTTTAGTAGGAAATATGTCTCAAAGATGTTGAGAACATTGAAATTATTAATGTTGCAATAAGTTTCTCCCTTGAGAAGTGTCATGTGATTGTAACTAATATTAATTATACATCAGTTCATGTTGTAATACTTTTCTTCAGGCTGAGTGGATGGCTCCAGAAGTGCTCAGAAATGAACCTTCAGATGAAAAGTATGGCTTTCGATTATTTACCAATATTTAAATCAGAACATTCACCCATCCTTTGTGGTAATCTTATCAATATGCAATGCAGGTGCGATGTTTATAGTTTTGGAGTCATATTATGGGAATTGACTACGATGCAGCAACCATGGGGGGGAATGAACCCCATGCAAGTTGTTGGTGCAGTAGGATTTCAACACCGCCGTCTTGACATTCCGGATAATATGAATCCAGCCATTGCAGATATTATTAGGAAGTGCTGGCAGACGTGAGTATATTTCAGTTGTTGCTTTTTGTCGCCTCTAATTGAACATGCTTGATTGGCTACCCATACATCAGATATCATAATTCATAACATCAAGTGCTCAATACTTCTTGGTGACTTGCCTTGAACTAGAGTAGGCCTTAATAATTTATATTGCTTTATAGCTACCATTATTCTAATTAAACAACTTTAGGTTTTTACATGCTGATGAGCTGGTGGATGGTCTGTTGAAGTGCTCAATACTTCTTGGTGACTTGCCTTAAACTAGAGTAGGCCTTAATAATTTATATTGTTTTATAGCTACCATTATTCTAATTAACCAACTTTAGGTTTTTACGTGCTGATGATCTGGTGGATGGTCTGTTGATGTATATTCATGAATTGTGTTTGTTTACCTCTGTTACTTTTTCAGTTCTTTATTCTGCCAGTTAGTTTTCCTTTCTACACATATTCAATTTTCGTTACTTCAGTGAACCTTCATGGTTCATATAAATCATTCTGAGAGCTATCTTTTGTCACGCTGAAGGGGTTCTTAAAATCTGTTACTGAACACTGCCAAGGTTATATCAAGCTACCTTCTTAAAGTTGTTTTCGTATTGAATTTTTTAATTTCATGGTCAAGTTACCCTCTCATTAATGAAGACATGCTGACCATGATCAAATGTTTGGGGATGCTAGAAGTAATCTTGGCTGATAATGGTTCAAGCGGTTGTTTTGAAGTTGTTTAGGTATATTGGTGAAAATTATGTAGTATAATATTGAGAAATTGGTTTTATTTTGGTGACGAAAACAAGAAATCCTGTGAATTATGGTACATATGCACAAAATATACTCATCTCCAATATATATATACAGAGTGAACCTGAGTGGTGAAGCTATGACCGTGAGCTAAGCCATGTGTCTGTCCTTTATATGGGGAAAAAACTATTCCCATTACAACTTTTATGAATAAAAGTCGCATTTAATTTCCTAAAACTCCTTCAATATTTATAAAATAGAGAAGTTATCACTGATTCATACTTCTTTTTCAAGTAGCATTCAATTAATTCTCCTGAATCAACGGGTTCAAACTCCAAACCTCTTTTAACAGTACAAGAGAGTTTTCCTATATTTATATTGCATTTTTATTTACTAGTAAGTCACTTTATTGTTTTTAGCTCTCTTTAATTTCATATGCAGTGTAGGCTCATGCTCCAACTAGATGTATATTTTCATTCACTATTAATGTATTTCATTTTTGTAATAAACACCCTTAACCTCTTACTTTAACGACAAAGGACCAACCAACTAGATTATCATTTATAGATAATGTAACTTTCATTACATATAGCAAAATTTTCTAAAATCATCATTTAATAAATAATTTATCTGAGGAAAAAAATTTATTTAGCCCTACACAGAAAATATTTCTTGCTTCGCCCCTGGCTATGACTCGCCTCACATACAACTTCTCATTAATATATATTCCTATTCCCTTGAATTATGTCCTTCTGTATTTGTTTTACTCTGAAATAGTTATTGTTCTCTTCAGTTGATTGATCAATCTCAATATCTGCTTGTATCACTTCTTGCCACATTTAATTGTAAAGCTTTCTCTGAATATTTTTCCGCAAGGTGGTGTAGTTTCTTTTTTAGACGGTAGATCTGAAAGTGTCTATCTACTTTCAGCCACACTTGATGAGCCTGGCAGTTGTGAATGTACTGCAGAGATGAAATTTGTATTGTTATTTATAGTTGTCAATTCAGAGTGTAAAATGTAAATATGTTAGATAAGTTTGAATTCATCAGGTTATATTGATGGACAGAACTGATATTTTATCATCCTTTTTAACGTTGTAGAGATCCAAAAATGAGACCGACATTTGCAGAGATCATGGCTGCTCTGAAGCCGCTGCAGAGGCCGATAACTGGTTCACAAGTGCCCAGACCAGTTCCATCTGTAAGTAGTGGCCGCGATACATGCCAGATTTCAAGATTTATGGCAGACTCAACAGGGCTAAAAGAGCAAGAGTGAGAGTTTACAGTCAGACTAAATCTCAGCTCGCTGGATTAATTGCCAAAAGACAGGAGGCAAGTCCTGGACTGTTGGGAAAGGAAAATGTTTGATAGATGATGATGAATGACCCAATACACTCCAGTTGAGATGATTGTGATTCTTTTTTGACATTTCCCATTTTCTCTTTTGGTATTCTTAATTGGTGCTGGATCCTCAAATCTTGGTATTTGTTTGTAAACAAAATGCAAATGAAATTGTTGTAATCAATGTTTGCACTAGGGGGGGTTCACAGGTCAATGTTTTTTTGAATTTTGGGAGATCCTATCGGTTCGGGTCATGCGGGTCAGAAGACCCAAATATGAAATTTGAGATTTGAAACACGATCAAGTTGGGTCGTTGGGTCGGCAAAAAAATAAATTTTTTCAATGTATTAATTATTTTGAAATATAAATATTAGTTATTTTATATTCTGAAAAATATCATATATATAAAGTTTCAAAACAACAAAAGTAATAAATAAATGAAATAATAGTAAAAATTTTAAAAAATAATAAAATTTTTAGAAAAATAATAAAATTTTTAGAAAATTAATAAATTATTATAATATTGGATCGGGTCGGGTTTTAATATCAACTTCATGACTCAAGTAAAAATTGGGTCAGATCGGAGTAATCTGAAAAAACATTAATTTGTTTCTAAAATCTGCGCTAAGGTCGGATTGGATCATGGGTTACCCGAAAATTTATACACCCCTATTTTTGCACTTTGTTTTTGCGCTCATGTGTCGCTCTTCAGATCGTAATGTGAACTGAGGAAGTGGTACAGTAACTGAAAGCTGAGGGAGTCAAACTGGACAGGGCCTAATGCCAAATTGAGGCTTAAGGAATAATCTTGGCTATCTAAGAGCAACTCGAAAACCTAATAAATTTACTTTTACTTTTGGAAATGTTAGAAACTCTACCGTCAAATCATCGACCCAGGTTTAAGCGAAATAAATAAAATATTCGGTTGTTGTAAACTCTTATAAGAAATGCACCACCTAAACTCGAACCCAGGACCTAACAACCAAGTCTTAGGTCATTTGCCACCAAGCCACACCCATTGGGGGCTATATTAAATTTACTTTTCAAATACTTATTTGTTTACTTATGTGGTAAATTGAAGAGTGGAAAAATAAACTTAATTCCAAAATATTTTTCAAATAAAAATATATTTATATTATTTTAATCAAAATTTTTCCTCCACCAAATTTAACTACCCTCCATTTTTCAATAAATTTAACAATCCTCCAATTTTTTTTTTATCTCCAACAAATTTAGGCCCTCCGGCCACTGTCGGCCGATTGCGACCGCTCAAAGTTGGTCGTTCAGGTGTGGCGCATCCCATGGTGGCCGCCGATCAGCTCACGGCGGCCTGTGGTGGCGCACAGAGAGAGAAATAGGTTCGGTTCTTCGACTTCACGCGTCATACCATATACAAAATCGAAGTTCTCGAAGAGTACTACAAGATGGTGGTGACGATTTCTCCGATCCATGCTTGATTGCACACTAAACGAGGCAAAAATATTTGGATGAATAGTGATAAATTTTCCCGAGAGCTCTGATTCAAATTTCGTCGATTCCTACGCGTTTCTGGGGGCGTAGGGAGTTTACCGGTACCCTCAAAATTTTGGTAAGAGATCACGGTAAAAAGTTAACTTTTTCAAGTTTCTCGTTTTGTATTCGGATGCTTCCAGTAGTGTCGTCGAGTAATGTTTTGACATGTATTGAATTTGATAAGTTAGAATGTATCGAATTTGTATTATTGGTAGAATTTTGGTGAAATCGAAAATAAATTGGATCGATCAGCGAGTTTTTGGTAAAAATGGATCTCGCGCGTGTCCGTGCTTTGATGAACGTAATGATAGATATGAGTCAAATATGATGATATGATGATGTTTAGATGGTTCCAGATAGTTTCGGAGGGTTTAGAATCCTTCGGTAGGGTTATTAGAAGTTTTTATGGAAGATTTTCCAAAAACGTGTAATTCGAGAATTTAAATTATCTGATAGTCTTGGAATGATATATTATGATGTATTTCACTGGTTTTAGGAGAGACCGGAAAGAACCGAAATATTCTGAATCTGTTCGTAATATTTACATATATTTTTTTAGGATTTTCGCGTTTTAAACCGAAAAGTGAATCTACGGTGATAGATTTGTAAAATTAAATATTTTCAAAGTAATAAAACTGAAATCGTTCACCTTGCTACCTTCTCATGGCAGCAACTTGCTGCCATTCCCTTGGGCAAAATGGCACCCGCCTTCTGCCATTTTTAGGGGAAAATAAATTCTCAGAATTTTTTTTAAGGTGAGAAGAAGGAAAATGAAATTTTTATTTTTATTTATTTTTTTAAAAAAGTGAACTTGTTCTTTTTTGAGAGAAAATTTTGAGAAATTAGCCAAACAAAATAAAAAAGTAAGACAAATTTCTTAATTAGTTATTTTAAGTTTCTTTTATTCATTCTAGCCAATAATAATATACAGAGACCAAAATGCCCCTAAATAACTTAGCATTTTCACCTTTCTCTCTTCATTTTTCTCTCTTCACATTTCACATTTCACATTTCACTTTTCTTATTGTGAAACCGATGGCAGCAAACAAAGAAGATAACTTTTCACTTTTTTTTTTCAGATTCAAACAAAAACAAGTAAGTTTTGTTAATGTATTTTAATTTGAACATGAAATATATGTTTTTTTCCGATTACATGCTTCCATCTTATTGTTTTGATGTTATTTTATCACGTGCTCACTCTATGTTTGGTAAAATGCCCAAGAATGCTTGAAGGTATTTGTAGAAGCGAAACAGAGTTTACCGTTATACCTATGACGTTGGTGACTACTACACTGTTGGGCTCGCAGCTCGTAAAGAGTACAGATAGTCTCGAGGAGGACTAACCAGAGAATAATGGAGTCTCCACTTGGTATGAGACACCAGAAATGATTTAAGGCCACACTACACCCTTCGCGAGGTTCGACCATGAATTCTTTGGGTTCAGAATGGTCCCTTACTGATGTCAGTATAATATTTACGCTCAAATGAGGTATCCTCATGTCTTATAATGCAAGAACATGCGATACAATTTATAAAAATACAATGTGCAAACATAAAACAAAAGGCGGAAAACAAATGAATAAAGTTCATGTATAGAAATAAAATATTACAACAATAATTAGACTAGGTAAAACAAGCTAAAACACATATTAGGTGGGCCTGTTCTCGGAGAGGCCATGCCGGACGTGGCATAAAGTCGGCCGGATATATCATTCAATCTTCATGTCCGGTCGGACTTATTGGAAGTCTGGCCGAATGAGTTGCGTAGTCTCGAAACGCAGAAACATTCATACCCAATAACAGGTATATAATAAAATGCATTTTGGATGTATTCATAACGAAATGGCATCTCCCAGCGGTACGTGGAGTTATATCCCGACTGCGAACTATATTACAGACCATTCAGAATCAGCTATGGAACTTGCGTCCGGGTTTCCATCCTATATATCATGGGGTCATACGATCGGATATCATACATGTCTGACCGGACATATAACAAGTCTGGCCGGACATCGTTCATAGATCATACATTAAACAGAGCACAACATTATATTATTTTGAACAATAAAATAAACACATGCATATCACAGATTAAAATAGTAGAACGAAACAACTAAATATGCATGAAGGAATAACAACGATTAACATATAAAATAACTAGGCATGCAATAAAATACAGAAAATAGTAATCGTGACATATTTATCTTTGACCGAATGTGTGTGCATGTCTGGCCGGAAGTGGTGTACGTCCAGCCAGAGATACTATGTTAATAGTAGAAACTCCAAAACGCATAACTATTGAGAATAAGTGCCCTCATGTAATACCTTTTACTGTAGTTTTGCTCAGAAGAAAGCCTCTGGATGCTGTATCGTTGCTTGATTGATTGTTGGAAAGAGGGAAACTCCAAGGGTTTACTAGTTTTCTCATAATTTTCTCTCTTTCTTTCTTTTTATAAAATTTCAGCAAGTAATTTCTACGATCATTTTTCAGGTAATTGCTAGCCACGCTGTTAGGGGGAAACTATTTTTTTTTATAGTGAAACTGCTGAGTCTCATGATGGAAGGAGAGACATAATCCTCTCTCTTCCTCCAATATGTCTTGCATGATTTCCAATTAAAACATCATACACAACTCGATCTATGTCCGACCAGATTTATATTTTGGGACATACCTCCGGTCGGATATAATTAAGAATGGGGTTCCAGCTATTTAAATTTTGTACGTGTGCTGACAGCTCGATTCATGTCTGGCCGGTTGTTAAATTTAAATTGTATGTCCGACCGACAGCTAAATTTAAATTGTATGATCGGACGGATATAATTAGGTCCCTTAACTTCGGTAACTGACACTCTGCTAGTTCAATGACAGTTGTGTTATGTTTGATCGAATTTAGGATTTTCAGGGTACATCTGGCTAGATTTACTGGATGGAGAGAAGGTAGGCCGGCCATATGTGATGTATGGTTGGCTTTTGGCTATATTCCATGGATTTCCTTTCCTTCATGGCATTCATTCTTGTAATTTTTCAAGTTTTTAGAGGTTGTCCCCTTAAGAGACTCATCATCGGGCTATGCATAAAAATACAGTGTCTACAGTCGCCTCCACTTTGGTAGGCTTGTGCACTGTGTGACAGTGAAAAGTCTATCAAAGTCATACACGCATCTTTACTTACCTGGTTCGTCGAGCCTCGCCGAACTTACTAGGCTGTTTTGTAGTTTGATTGTTGTTTGTTTTTTGATGGCCCTCTGGCCCTCCAATGCCTTGATTGGTGGTGAGATGTTTTGGGTCATGGGCTTTATTCTTGGCTTTGGATGGTCTGATTATGGGCTTTATTCTCGATGCATCGAATGGTTATAGGCTTTATTCCCGACCCTCTTGATCATGGGCTTTTTTCCCGATGCTCTGAGTGTTTGCAGGCTTTATTCATGTCTTTGATGATTATTGGACCGGTAAGTCCTTCGATGCCTCGATCGGTTGTGAGATGCCTTGATCTTTGCTGTGATGATTGATGAACCCTCAGGTCCTTCGATGCCTCGATCTAATTGAGATGCCCCGATCTCTACTGTTATAGTTGTTGGACCATCGGCCCTTCAATACCTCGATCGGTTTGAGATGCCCTGATCTCTGCTGTCATAGTTGTTTGACTCTAAATCCTCCGATCCGTCGATTGGTTTGAGATGCCTCGATCTCTACTGTCATAGTTGTTGGGCCCTCGGCCTTTTGATGCCTCGATCGGTTATGAGATGCCTTGATCTCTATTCCTAGAGTCTGTACTGCATCCTCGGAGCTGTTTGTGATGCTTCAATCTCGTTCTCGAAGTCTTACTCCATCATTGGAGTTGTTCGTTGTCCTGTACCCATTCTCAAAGTTTTACTTCATTGCGAGGCTTCATCCTTCACTTTCAAGGCTTCATCATTCTTTCCTAATTTTTCATCGTCATGCTTCATATCTCATTCTCAAGGCTTCATTCCGAGGCTTCATCCCTAATTCTCGATGTTTCATTCCAGGGGTTCATCCCTTATTCTCAAGGCTTCATCCTTCAAGGCTTTGTTCCCAAATCTTCATCGTGAGGCTTCATCCTTCAGGGCTTCATTCTTAAATATTCATCGTGAGGCTTCATTCCTTAAGGTTTCATTCCCAATTGTCATAGTGAGGCTTCATCATTCAAGGCCTCATTCCCAAATCTTCATCGTGAGGCTTCATCCCTCAAGGCTTCATTCCCAAATCTCCATCACAAGGGTCCATCCCCCAAGGCTTTATTCCCAAGGCTTCATTCCCAAGTTTCTTCATTCTCGGTGTATTCCACCATCTGACCTCATTTTTCCTACTGTAGTCATTCCAAAACTTAGTTGCGCGGCCTACAATTGCCACTTCCGGATGGTCTCTACCCCCAGTGTTCTTTCTTAACAGGGTCTTGCCCATAATATTCTTTTCTTAAGAGGGCTCATGATGAACACTAAAAAGTACATATTTATTATATGCATAAGTAATCATTTTACACTTATAGTTTCAATAATCCCCTAAATAACATGTCTGTGAAATAATATTCTAAGTTATGTTTTGTATATATTTATTGTGTATTTTTGTTATTTGGTAGGTAAAATAATGCTTGGAAGCTCGACAGGAAAAACCGGACTTGGAAAAGGGCAAAAACGGAAATTCAACATCTGTGTCGCGACGCGCAGACCAATTTTTGCCTATAAATTGAAGCCTCCGGCAGAAGAAATTTTCATGCATTCTTTCTGAATTTCTCTATAGACTTTGGAGAGAGAGTGTATTGTGTGTTTATTTATTTAAAGCTTTCTGTAATGTCATATTTTTTCAGTAATAAAATTATGAGCATTTTAATTACAAAATGATTAGCTAGTTTCTTTCTGCTGGGGTAAAGGGTGAAGCTTTTATAATGAAAACTTAGATCAATCTCCACTACATTATAATAAATAAATTGTAATCTAATGATTAAAACTTGATTTAGATCTAGATTAATTATTTACAAAATTGGCTACCGCTGGCTGGTTTAATCTTGCTACCACCTATATGGATGGTTTTATACGATTTTGGCATAACTGAGTACCTTGGCAGGACTTGTTATAGGCAAAAGGTATCATCTCATATATGGCTAGTTTTATACGGTATCACCGCCTTTATGGATGGTTTTATATTTTTGGCATATTTAGTACCTTGGCAGGATTAGTTATCGACAAAAATGACTACCGCCTTTATCGCCGGTTCTACATATTAGCATAATTAATTCATGAGATAAATTAATTGGGTAACAAGAACAATTTATATTATAATTAAGCGAGATTTCTAGAAATATTAAAAGTGGATCCCCTAACTCCAGCATTTCATTTTATTACTGCATTTTCACTTAAAAATTTCCAACAACTCCAACAAATCAAACTTTTTTCTTTTCGCTCTACTTATCATTCTATTTTACTAAATCTATTCCCTGTGGATCGACCCCGAACTTACTAGGTTATTTTATTACTTCGACACTCTTATATTTGGGAGTAATAGACCGTCTTTTGAGCGTGTCAAGTTTTTGACGCCGTTGCCGGGGAATTATTATTTAGTAGATAGAATATTTTTTCTTTTTCTTTTTCTTTATTTTATTTTTGTAGTTTATTTTTATCTTGTCATTAATTTCTTTTTTGTAAATATTATATTTCCTTTTGTTTTATTTTTTATTTAGGTTGCATGAGATACTGGTCTCGATCGTCCAGCGGAAGACTAAACAGAGAATCTCCATCACCTTCATCGTTAGTCAAAATGGCCAAGAACCAAATTGAAAATCCAGTTGGAAATCCACCTGCCCGAATTGAAAACCTAATTAATCAGGAAGAAAATGAGTCTCAGCACAGAGATCCTAATCATCCTAGGACACTCAGACAATTCATGAATCTCACTAGGACAAGATCGCCATCTTGCATTGTTTTTCCTCCAGATGCAACACGTTTCAATTTTAAATTAGGTATCATCCATCTTTTACCCACATTCTACGGTCTAGAATCAAAGAATCCTTATCAGCACTTAAGGGAATTTGAAGAGATATGTAACACTTACACATACCAAAATTATAGCATGAATATAATTTGTTTAAATTTTTTTCCATTTTCTTTAAGGGATAAAGCTGAAATTTGGCTGCAAAATCTTAGGTCGGAATCTATTAGAACATTGGATGATTTACAAGAACAGTTTCTTAAAAAGTTATTTCCCTTTCATAGAACAAATTCCTTTAAGAGGAGAATCACAGCCTTCACACAAGAGTCAGGGGAAACACTTTACCAATGTTGGGAGAGATTTAAAGAGATGTTAAATGTTTATCCACATCACGGATTTGAAACATGGAGGATGATTGCCTATTTCTACGAGGGGTTAACGCCGCAAGGTAGATAAATAGTGAATATGATGTGTAATGGTGAGTTTAGGGACAAAGATCCCAAAGATGCAGTAGATTACCTAGAACACATTGCTGAGAATGCACAATAATAAGACACAATTGGCACTTATGAGTCGTCTGTAAAACCACAACCATCTAGTAGAGGTATGTTTAACCTTAGGGAATACCATGATATTGCTACCAAGTATGCATCTCTATCTAAAAATATTGAAGATTTAGAAGCAGGGAAAAATGATCATGTTAAGTCAGTTCAGGAAGTCATATGTCAAATTTGTAATTCTAATGAACATGTCACACAAGTTTTCCCATCTTTACCAGCCTTGCAAGAATGTATCCATGATCAAATCAGTTCCATAAACACATTCAATATACCAAATCCAAACACATACTGACAAATCTACAATTCTGGTTGGAGAAACCATATAAACTTCAATTGGAGGAATGATAACCAAACACAATCCTCACAACAACCTCCCCAGGTTCACCAGAATTTCCAAAATTCCCAGAATTATGCACCATATGTCCCACCACCTAGGAAAACCATTGAGGATACCTTGAATGCATTCATGGAAAAACAGGAAGCCGTCAATAACCAAAATGCACAAACGATAAATGATTTAAGAGAAAATTTTGCTAAAATTACATCTGCATTAACCATTGATGAGAAATGAAAGTTTCCTGTACAACCACAGTCAAATCCCAAAAGTCATTTAAGTTCTCACGTGGGTAGTTCTGGAAATCAACACTTAGACCAAGTCAAATATGTTATTACTCTTCGTAGTGGTAAAGACATCCACAGACCTATTCTTGAACCCCGTAAAGCTGAGAATGAAACAAATTCAGAGGGTAAGGAAGGGGTTGATGAACCATTACCCGTCGTTATAATAATAATTTGTCATATGCACATCGATTTCCTCAAGCATTAAAAACAAAGAAATTGAACCATTCCCCAGAAATTTATGAAATATTCAAACATGTAAATGTCAATATTCCTTTATTAGATGCCATCCAACATATACCATCTTATTCCAAATTTCTGAAAAATCTAACCATTAAAAGAAAACATCAGGTAAGAAAGAAGGCTTTTCTAGCTGAACAGGTAAGTTCCATTCTTTCAACCAATAATGCATTAAAATACAAAGACCTTGGTTGTCCAACTATTTCTCGTATTATTGGAAATCAAAATATTGAACATGATTTGCTTGATCTTGGAGCTAGTGTAAATTCACTTCCATTTTTGAATTACCAACAACTTAATATCGGTGAGATGAAACCAACCTCAACTAATTTTTTACTTGCCGATAGATCAGTTAAGGTACCAAAAGGAATTGTGGAAGATGTGTTATTGCAAATCGATAAATTCATTTATCCTGTGGATTTTATTGTCTTAGAAACACAACCTGTGGCAGACAGTTATAAGCCAATCCCTGTAATACTTGGTCGCCCATTTTTAGCAACAGCTAACGCTTTAATTAATTGCAGGAATGGAATCATGAATCTTTCTTTTGGCAACATGACATTAAAGCTAAATATTTTTAACAAGTGCAAATAGCCATATGATGATAATAATGAAAATGAAAGCATATAATCAATTGAACCTATTGGGGATGAGCATATTCAGGGGAGTTTATCTGATCTTATGGAATTTTGTACTGCTAATTTTGTTGAGTCAAGTGCCCAAATAGATTCAGATATTACTAATGATTTTCTACTTGACTATACGCAGGTATAGAAAGACGATGGAGAGATACAAAATTTGGAAGAACTGTGAACACTGGAAGAAGGAAAACATGAAGAAACACCCAATTTGGAGTTAAAATCTTTGCCAGAAGGACTGAAATATGTATTTCTAGAAGATAATCAAACTTACCCTGTGGTAATTTCTTCTTCTCTCACAAATGATCAAGAAGGTAAACTTTTAAATGTGTTGAAAGAACATAAATTGGCAATTGGATGAACTTTAAAAGAGATAAAAGGAATTAATCCATTAATCTGCACACACATAATACATTTAGAAGATAATGCTAGGAAATATCGCCAACCCCAAAGAAGATTAAACCCTCACATGAAAGAAGTAGTAAAAAAATAGGTTTTTAAACTTCTTGATGTAAGTATTATCTACCTTATCTCTGATAGTAAGTGGGTAAGTCCTACACAAGTTGTACCCAAAAATTTTGGAGTTACTGTTATAAAAAATGATAAAGGAGAATTAATCCCAAATCGCATTTCATCTAGTTGGCGTATGTGCAGTGATTATAGAAAACTAAATGACGCAACTAGAAAAAATCATTTTCCTTTGCCATTTATTGACCAAATTTTAGAAAGAGTAGCTGGACATCCATACTATTATTTTCTTGATGGTTACTCGGGTTATTATCAGATTCCCATTGCTTTAGAAGACCAGGAAAAGACCACATTTATATACCCCTTTGGAATATTTACATTTAGGAAAAGCCTTTTGGACTTTGAGTAATTTGGGAAATATTTTGAAAAGATGTGAAGAAAAAAGACTTGTGTTAAACTGGGAAAAATACCATTTCATGACTAATTCAGGAATTAATTTGGGACACGTTGTGTCGTCTAAAGGTATCGAGGTTGATAAGGCAAAAATAGAGGTAAGTTCTAAATTACCATCACCAAAAATAGTCAGGAAAATCCGTTCTTTCTTAGGACATGTAGGATTTTATAGGAGGTTCATTAAAAACTTTAGTACCAGATCCAGACCCTTATGTAACCTCCTATTAAAAGATGCAATATTTGAATGGACAGAAGAATGTAAAAAATCATTCGAAAAAATTATCAGTCTTTTGACTTCTGCTCCTATTATGCAATCCCCTAATTGGTCATTTCCTTTTGAGTTAATATGTGATGCTAGTGATTATGCAGTTGGTGCAGTGCTAGGACAGAGAAATGAAGGTAAGCCGTATATAATATATTACGCAAGTAGAACTTTAAATAGTGCACAAATGAATTACGCTACCACAGAAAAAGAAATACTTGATGTAATATTTGCATTGGATAAATTTTGATCATATTTAATTAGTTCTTTAACCGTTGTTTATCCTGATAATGCTGCTATTAGATATTTGATGTCTAAATAGGATTCCAAGCCAAGATTAATACATCGGATTTTGTTGCTTCAAGAATTAAATCTCACAATCAAAGACAAGAAAATGGCAGAGAACATGGTTGTAGATCACTTATCGAGACTCACAAACGAGTCACTAATTGATACAACTCCCATCAATGATTCCTTTCCCGATGAATTTTTATTCTCTGTAAACACAATGCATTGGTATGCTAATATTATCAATTTTCTTGCAACAGGAAAGATACCTCCAGACTGGAGCCAACAAGACAAGAGGAAATTTTTTACCGAAGTCAAAAGATTCTACTGAGATGATCCATATCTGTTTAAATATTACCCTGATAAGATTTTCAGACGATGCATACCAGACAATGAGATAAGTGGTGTTATTCAGTTTTGTCATTCAGAAGCATGTGGAGGTCATTTTTCATCTAAGAAAACCACTGTAAAAATCTTACAATGTGTATTTTATTGGCCCACTATTTTTAAAGATACACACACTTTCTGCAAAACTTACGAAAACTGTCAAAAGTTGGGATCCATTTCAAAAAGAAACATGATGTCTTTAAATCCCATCATTGTCGTCGAAATCTTTGATTGTTGGGGGATAGATTTCATGGGCCCATTTCCACTATCATTTGGATTTTTATATATTTTAGTTGCATTCGATTATGTCTCAAAATGGGTCGAGGTAATTCCTTGTCGGAACAATGATCACACAATTGTGATCAAATTTTTAAAAGAAAACATGTTGAGTCGATTTGGAATTCCTCGGGCCATCATAAGTGATGGAGGTAAACACTTTTGTAATAGACCCTTTGAGTCCTTAATGAAAAAATATGGAGTCACCCATAAAGTTTCCACCTCCTATCACCTCAGACGAATGGTCAAGTTGATATAGGTAATAGGGAAATTAAACAAATTTTAGAAAAAAACGGTTAACCCAAATCGCAAAGTTTGGTCTCTTCGACTAACTGATGCACTTTGGGCATACCGAACAGCCTTCAAAACAATTTTGGGAATGTCACCTTGTCGTCTATTTTATGGAAAATCTTGTCATTTGCCTGTAGAACTTGAGCATAAAATATATTGGGCTATTAAAACATTGAATTCAAACCTTGAAAATGCCAGTCACGAACGTAAATTGCAATTAAATGAACTTGAAGAGTTAAGGAATGATTCATATGAGAATACAAAAATTCTTAAAGCTAAAACTAAGGCTTTTCATAATAGTCTAATTTCACGAAAAATATTTGAAGTTGGTAAAAAGGTTTTGCTTTATAATTTTCTTCTTCATTTATTTCCTAGAAAATTAAAATCCAAATGGAGTGGCCCATTCATTGTGAAACACGTTTACCCATACAGAGCTATTGACATTGAGAATCCCAAGGATGATGATGTATTTAAAGTAAATGGACACGTCTGAAACCATTTTTGGAGTGTTCAAATTTTCAAGAAATGTTTTTCCTGTCAAACCCAGTGTACCATGATTGATGTATTTTATTTTATTTTCTGTTTAATATTTTTTTCTAATTTCCATTTTTCTTGAGTTTTGCAGCATTTTTGTCTTTTTTTTATCTCACACCCCGATTAAGCAGCGGATAACAGTACTCCATGACTCAAAAGTCAGTTATTTCAGTCTCTCAAAATTACTGATACCTATAATCAAGGCATGGAAGAAACTCTCGCAAACCTCCACAAATATTTTCCTTTTCTTCCCCAAAATGCTCTGACAAAAATTTACAAAGCACGCACAGAAAAGATGAGGCTTCTTATGATTCGTGGTATTCCTAGTGATATCCGTTGGGTAATTGAAGCAAAATTTCTCTTGACAAGTGAGTCATATGACTCTTTCATTTCTTACATGTCTGGTTTAGGGAAAATCACTTATGTTAAAAAACAAAGAGCTAAACAATTAGGTGTTTGTTATAAATATGCACGTTGTACGTGCAACACTCGTTATCGTTCTTTAGGAATGATGTCTGATAATCGCGAAGATAAAATTCAATTCATTAGGGGTGGCTTGAGTAAGGAGTCTTTGGATGATATATCATTGACTCTTGAGACGCATCCTAGTGGATATGTTCATCGAGAGATTCACAAGTTACTTACACAATTTCAAAAAGAAAGACAACAATACAGTCTCTGGAATCTGACTTTAAAAGACCCTGTTTGCCAATTTATAAGAAAGTTGGATGGGAACCCTATCCCCAACCCATAGAGGGCATTCAAACCATTACTGGATGTAGAACTAGAGGAAGATGTGAGCCACAATCACAACTACCAGTACATATTATTTTAAATTATTGCTTTGATTTCCTTTACTTTAAATTACTGTTTTGATTTACTTTTTACCGACAATATCTAACCTTTTTTGTGTTCACGATATATTTTACTGATAATTATCATTTGTAGGTACTAGTGCGTTTATTACTCACCCATTTTTCAGGATCTATAAATTCAGCTCGCCACTTCTCTCTCTTCAACACATCTAGCTAAAAGAGATAGCACAAATGGAGACAACTTCAAGACGATGATTCACTAATATCTGTGTGTTTTGTGGAACTAGCTCCGAAACTAAACTAGAATTTGTTGAGGCTGCGAGATAATTGGGTAGAGTTATGGAAAACAGAAACATGCACTTAGTATATGGCGGTGGAAATCTTGGATTGATGAGGTGTATTTCAAAGGCTGTAAAAGAAGGTGGCAGTCAAGTTTTGGGGATCATTCCAAAACCCTTAACAGATGACAACATCATCGGAAAATCAAATGGAGAAGAATGTATTATCCCAGGTATGTTTGAAAGACTCACTGAAATGATCAATCATGTTGATGCTTTTATTGCTTTACCAGGTGGGCTAGGAACGTTGGAAGAAATATTCACAGTTGCGTCATGGGCAAACTTGAATATTCACTAAAAACCCATTGAGATGTTTAATGTCAATGAATTTTTCGATTTTCTTTTTGTATTTCTTGAAGATGCCAAAAGAAATGGGTTTATTTCAAAATCAGTTAGATATATCTTCCTAACTGCAGGAAAAGCTGATGATTTAATTGACCAACTCTTAGCTTATAAACAAAAATCGATCATATTCTTTCCAAATTGAACTGGTCTGGTAACGATCGTGGCAAAAAACGCAGAGTAAACTTGGATCTTAATCTGTAAAATCTTTAGTCGTAGCTGTAACTGCCAATTCCACACTAACCAGGTGATATCTTCTAAACTCTACTTCTCTTTCTTTAAACATTGGGGATAATGTCTCATTTTGGTTGGGGGAGAGGATAGTTTACTAGATAATTTTTATGTTTCATTGATGTTTTTATTAAAAAAAATTATTTTTACTTTGTTGTTATTTTGTGTGTAAGAATATATATTCATATATATACACACAAACTAACAACAAAATTGTTTTCTAAACCAAGTGGAATTATTGTTCAGAGGTGGCTGTGTAAGGAGTTTTCATAGGTGGTAAATGAAAATTCTGTAATATTCAGTTCTCTAGTTTGTTGGAGGTAACACCTCAAGGCAATGAAATTTATGTTTTTAATTTAAGAAAAAAAATCGATCATGCTTTTATTTAGTAACCGGATATCTTGCCTCAATAAGCAGTGATTTTTCGCGTCAAACGGTAGGGCTTGATTTAATTTTAAAAAATGATAAAGTTTTTACTTAGTAACCGGACATCTTGCCTCAGTAAGCATTGATTGTTCGCGTAAAACGGTAGGGCTTGAGTTTGTGTTTGAATAAGTTCATTTTCATAGACTCTTTAGATTTCGCTTGAATTACTAGAAACTAGTAACAAGCTGGTTGAGGGGTGTGATGAACACTAAAAAGTGCATATTTATTATACGCATAAGTAATCATTTTACACTTATAATTTCACTAATCCCATAAATTTAGCATGTGTGTGAAATAATATTCTAAGTTATGTTTTATATATTTTTATTGTTATTTTTGTTATTTGGTAGGTAAAATATTGCTCGGAAGCTCGACAGGAAAAATCAGACTTGGAAAATGAAAAAATGAAAATTCAGCATCTGCCTATAAATTAAAGCCTCCGGCAGAAGAAATTTTCATGCTTTCTTTCCGAATTTCTCTACAGACTTTAGAGAGAGAGTGTCTTGTGTGTTTATTTATTTAAAGCTTTCTATAATATCTTTTTCTTTCAGTAATAAAATTACGAGCATTTAATTACAAAATGAGTAGCTAGTTTCTTTCTGCTGGGGTAAAGGGTGAAGCTTTTATAATGAAAACTTAGATCAATCTCGCCTACATTATGATAAATAAATTGTAATCTAATGATTAAAACTTGATTTAGATCTAGATTAATTATTGACAAAATTGGCTACCGCCTATATGGCTGGTTTTATCTTGCTACCACATATATGGAAGGTTTTATACGATTTTGGCATTATTGAGTACCTTGGCAGGACTTGATATAGACAAACGGTATCACCGCCTATATGGCTGGTTTTATACGGTATCACCGCCTTTATGGCTGGTTTTATGTTTTTGGCATATTTAGTACCTTGGCAGGACTAGTTATCGACAGAAATGACTACCACCTTTATGACCGGTTCTACATATTGGCATAATTAATTCCTGAGATAAATTAATTGGGTAACAAAGACACTTTATATATTATAATTAAGCGAGATTTCTAGATTCGAAATATTAAAAATGGATCCCCTAATTCCAGCATTTCATTTTATTACTGCATTTTCACTTAAAAGTTTCCAACAACTCCAACAAATCAAACCTTTTTCTTTTCGCTCTACTTATCATTCTATTTTACTAAATCTATTACCTGTGGATTGACCTTGACTTACCAGGTTATTTTATTACTTCGACACTCTTATACTTGGGAGTAAAAGACCACCTTTTGAGCGTGTCACCTCACCCCAATATTCCTTTCTTAAGAGGGTCTCGTCCCCAACATCTCGTTCTTTTGACTGTGGAGTACTTCGTACCTTGGACGCTTAAAATCTTGGCTAAAACTGAGCTGTAGGTATCTTACTTTAACTCTTGGGGGGCTTGCTTTGTTTGAATTTTCCTGCAAAGAAATGTTAGTTGTATGTATACATGTTATCTTTAGCTGCGTGCCCGCTCTTCAGCTTGTAGGAGTGCAGGAGTCGTGACACTTCTTTTGTGGAGGTATCGTCAGTCGTTTGTTCGAGCTGTTCTTTGGGGGTTCTCAGATCATCGTTTTTGCTATCCAAATCTGTTTCTTATTATACAATGACTGTTTGTATGTTCTCAAAAACTTTCTTTTTAAAATATTACATCTATTTCCAAATTATAAGCATTATCTAAATTCAAAACTCAAATTCAACAAAGGTTTCACCTTTCAAATGCTTCTCCAAGTGTGTGTGGTTTATTTACAAAGAATTATGTGCAAATCAGATTGGTTTATGCTGGTGCCAAGTGTAGATCGGTGCTAACACTTTAGTTCATTTTATATTTTCCTCTGCTAAGGTGATCTAACACCTAGTTAAAGATCAACAAAATTTCTTTTTTCCAAAGTTTATTTCATATATGGTTTATCTTCATCCCTAGCTTCGTTAAGCCGAAAAATCGCCTTTTTATGCAAAAATTCCATATTTGTGATGCGAGCCCCTAGTAACTCAATAATTTCATCGGCTCAAATTGCTTTGCATACTCAATATTCGAGTTTTTATTTGACGTAAAAATACTCGTGGGGTTTACGGTACTCCTAGTTACTAAACAATTCAAACAGTAGAGTAGTTTTCGGGATCCGTCTTTTCTTTTCTTTTATCCTCATTTCTTTTGCACTTATTTTTCATTCTCTATTTTTCTTTTTGCTTGTGTCATCTCCTTAACCCAATGTCATCTCATTCTTAGCTTTGGAAAAGAGTCAAATGAATGTTAAGTGTTTTGACTATCTCTACATGTCATGCCAGCATAAATTCTTTCTAAGTAAGCAATGCAATTTTAAGTGTAAGTGTATAGTGTGCATTTGTGGATAGAATTCCGCCAGTGATTCCAAAGTTAGAGTTGACTTAAGGATTTAAACATACTCTTCTTTTGTTGAAAGGCAAGAAATTATTACAAAACCAAATTTATTTCATTTAGACAACAAATAGTCATTACACAATGAAAAGAAAGAACATGGGTGTAAATGCGACAATTTGGAACTCGGTCACTGCGAGGTTTCTCAGGATCTGGTATTTTGCAACGTCGATCAGATTTTAGATCTCATGTCTGAGGCGATCATATTTGTCTGTCTCATATCCTGGGAACTGGTGGAATGCGCAATATAGGGTTGGATCAAGTTTTTTTGGATGTGGGTTTATGTTGCTAGATTATCGTATCGTAAGTATACGGTGTCAAGTTTTAGTAAAAGCTAAGTAAGAGTGTCGAACCCACATGGATTAGAATCAAACTCACACTAAGTACTATAATTAATGAACCTAACTTTATTTAGAAATAATTTAAAATAAACTAAATTAAAACTAAAAACCGAAGGAAAAAGATATCAAAACTTTTAATTAGGAAAAACCAGGATGAGATAAATTTTAGAATTTGATTTCACATAGCTATCCCCTATGTATTTGTTATGCCAATCAATTATTACTCAATTTCTTAGTTTATAAGCCAAGAATCCTAAATTATTCTACTCCCTCTCTCGAGTGCCGAGTGAAAATATTATTAATTACCGACTTTGATATCCCTATAAAAATCAAATAATCAACAACTTATTACGCTATTGATTCTTTGTTAACAACTTCAGAGGAATTATAGGTCATTCCGAACTCTATAAATTTCCTATGTTATATGTTCTAGATCCTATTCAAAATCCCCTCTCCCAAGTGATAGATTCTAAACATACAATCATCTTAATTTGTGGCCAACAAACAAGAAGTATTAAACATAATAAAAGATAAATAAATTGAATCAAAATTTTATAATAGTTAATTGACAATCAAACATATAGGTTCAATCATAGGCTACATCATCCTCTAGAATAATAAGATTTGTTCATGACCAAGTTAAATAGCAATGAAAATAGGGTCAAGAACATATTGGACATCATTAGAGTTTAAAGAAAGAAATTAGAAGATAAAACCTGAATCGAATCCCTCATCTTCAGACGTCACCGGCTTCGTCTCCTATTGTCGCTCTTCAATCCTCCTTCATGGATCTCTCTAAATAATGTGTTTAAAGCTCTATAGTTGTGTCTTTTTTCTCCCCTATAGGGTTTTTGATGAGCGCATATATTTATAAGGAAGTCCCGGAGTTCTTCTGCTTGTAAAAATACTGATTTCTTAAGATTATGAAGTCTTCTAGGGCTGATTCTTGAGAAATTTGTATGTCTTGATGCTTGTGGGGAGTCACAACGCAATAAGTGTTGGACAATTATGACCCATAGCATCACTATTTTGTAAAGGACATGGTGTTCTTGTACAAAATTAACTATGTGACAAAAGAAATTGCTCTTTTGTCATTTTGTAATTGGATTACTTAGATATATAAATGTTAAAAGTCCATATGATCAGTTCCAGATTAATAAGATATGAGACAGTATTAATCCACGAAAGATTTGATCATTAAATATCCATAGTCGTAGTATTATCGAGACTAGACATCGATAATGCGGAATAGACTAGTATTGCACTTGTGCGCGTTATGGAAGCTTAACGACATAGTTCTCATATATTTTGGTATTAGATACTCATGCAAGTGTAATATGACGTTCTGTTTACCGATGGTACGGGAACAGCTTCGCTCTGGATAGACCCCTCAAAATCCCATTGGTAGTATGACTATGTGTCTATGAGAATCCGAATCAGGGTAGGTGTATTTGGTCTTAACCTGAAACTTGCATCGGTAATACTTGCGACAATCAATACGCTGTGGTTTTGGTTGTCCGGGGCTTTAACAGGTTCTGTGTACGCCTCTTCTGGGTATACTGAGAATCGTAGTGTATTGGGTGTGATGTCAAGATGGAAGTATCACTTCAGTCATATGGAGATGATGATCACGTAGGATACAGAACTGGTACTCTTAAGTACTGCAGTCATCGGGATAATATGACTTGGTCATGATTATCCGATTATAGAGACTAGTTGCCAGTGATCCGATATATGCTTCGTACGGGGCAGACATATTTCTAGCCCTAGGCATATCATGTGACATCCGATACTGGATCGTAATACGCAATACTTAGTATATTACGCTTGATAAAGATTATTTATTTCTTAAAAGAATATTTCTGGAGAATTGGGTAGGCACGATGCTTTGCTAGAAGCCAACCCTGTCTTGTAAATCGGTAAGAACGTGGTACTAGGTATGCCCGTGTTCGGATAGTCCGACAACCGGATTTACTGCCAACATATCTAGGGATCTCATGGGTCACTTCCCAAAGATTCACCGATGACATTTGACTCGAACGAAATTAATCTGGGATTAATTATGAGAGAGATCAAATTAATCTTGGATTAATTACGGCAATAATTTATCTGGGATTAAAATTCGATTAGAAGAGAGAGAACGATTAATTTGGAATTAATTGATTAAATAATATATTGGATATATTAATTGAAATTAGATTCCAAAACGGAATTAAAATTGGATTTTAATTCGGGCAAACGAATTAATTTAGAATTAATTCGCAAGCGACTTTTGTAATAATTTTGCTAGGCATTATTATTTAATCAAATTATATTTAATTATGTCGCAACGGAAAATTCGTTTAATTCGGAATTAAATGAACCCGGGCCCGAGTAAAGTTGCGTGTTGAGTTGTTCGACTTAAATTTGGAATTTAAAAGTGGTGGGACCCACTTGACTTATATCAACAAGTTTGACTAGTGATGGAAGTAGTTAATGGTTGAGTGAAAGCTTGGATTGCTTATTCTACACTCAATCAACAACCAACACACTTTATCTTTATTTTGAAAAAGATATACCAACTTTGAGACTTGACTTTTGGTAATTGATTTTTGAAATCAAGATATCAAACAAAAAAACAAAACTCTCTTCCTCTCCCCTTGAGCATTGCCGTGAGCTTCCTCCTCCCAAAGGAAGATTTTGTTGCAAATTTTTTCTTGAGCTAGCACTTAAAGAATCAAAGAATGTGATAGAGAAATCAATCTCTAGAGTTTGGAACACAAAGATAAAGCTTGGAGCTCTCAACATACATCAAAAGTTTTGAACTTCATCCATTCATTGTAAGTACTATTCCGCAACTTCTTTGAATTTATTCACATGAAATCATGACTTAGAGATCCTTGGCATGTTCTAGGAACACTAACAATGGTATCAGAGCGAGATCTAAGCTTGATTTGAACCTAGGGTTTATATACTTTAATTTGGGGTTTTTATGTTTTGAGCATGATTTCTTCAAATTGGTTGATGATGATGAATTAGATTTATGCATCTTAGGAATTGAGAAAATGAATTGGATAAAATTTTCCCTAATTTACCTAGCCATGGCCGAAACTACCCTAGGAGAGTTCATGGTGATTTGTTTGTTAATTAGACTATTGGATGAGTTTATGGCATGATATGTAAATTGATTGATTGGTTTAATTGGATTGAAATCAAAAATTGATTGTTATTATGCCCAAATGACGTGAACCATAAGCATGGAATGAGTTGTTTTGCTTCAATTTGTGTTGGACATACATTGGATATTTAAAGCATGATTAATTAGTTTAATTGATATTTTGGAAAAATTAGTTTAACTAATTAATAATGAAAATTACACTTTAATTAAATTAATGTGATATTTAAAATATTATGTTAATAATAAATTAGTCATTAAAATTGGATTGGGCTAATTTTGTTGTATTTGGGCTTAATGAGCTTGGTTGGGCCAAACTTGGTTTAGGACAATTGGATTGGATCCAAATTGGGCCTAAAACCATTCAATAAATTCCAAATATAATAATTGGGCCTTTAACAATTTAATTGGGCCTAATGGGCCTAAATTGATTTTTGGAAAAAAGGGTGATTCCTTAATTGGCCTTGACATTTGGGTTTGATCCATATTGGCCAAAGCCCATGCCTTGAGAATTAATTAAAAGCCCATTGGACTTTAATTAAATTGACATTGGATGTTAAATAGGCATTTGAGCATGAATATTGTATTTGGAATCCAAGTCTAAAAGGCTCTATTATAAGTGTAATTATTTAATTTAGAATTAAATTTGAATTAGTATTGAATACAAATTAAATTGGATTTAAAATTATAGTTCGATATAATTCAAGAATACATACTTTGAGTATTTATTCTTAAACGAGTTGGACTCGCGCAAATCAAATCATTGTTTGAACATTGGATGATCATTAATTCAAAGATTAATTAATTGGATTAGATTGATTGAATAACATGTTTTGTGTGAATACTTGGTTGTATTGTATGAATAATGTATATCAGATGGATATTAGAAGGGTGAGGGCAATTTTAGAAATTGTTGTAATAAATTTAGAATTTATTAAATTAGACCTGCGTGTCTAGCCTATTATCTATATTCTCTTTGTATTTCTCTTCTCACCAATTCCCCTCAATGTAAATGAGGTTTCTTTAATGTATTATGTAATTGGGTAGAAGTAAGAATAATGCTAGCAGGAGAGAGGAAATGGAGAGATTTTTTCTAGGAACAAATTGTTTTATATATCCATCCGCATATCATTATTAAATTTATTTCGCGCCTTATTATGCTTTTAGAATGCATGCTTAAGGGTGTATGATGAGACATAATCAAAGATAATAAATTGGTTGCCAATTACGCAAAAACCCTCATCAAATATTAAGCGTTTTTCCTTCCATCGAGTGGTTCTCTCTCAAGATCCAAGCTTGGCATTGGTTTGTTGGCCAAAGTCAAGATCAATGTCCATCGCGGATGTGTTTGAACCACGAAAGCTTTGTTCTATATCGCATGTCTTGGGCGGTTGTGAATTGTTGGCCAAAGTCAAGGTCACTTCTAGTTCATCGACGTGGATTACGAAGCTTTCCCACTGTCAATGGGTCCCGCTTAACTGGAATCATTAAGCTTGTTTAGCCAAAGTCAAGGCTTAGTTGATTCAGAGGAAAAAGTTAGGAAATATATTGGATATATTTACATATATTGGATATATGTTTCGGACTTGGAGGTCCACCTATTGGATCTAGGAATTGGATGTGATCCAATTGATCTTAGAGATCTACCTAGTTAAGTTTCATACAACTTTTTGGCCAAAGTCAAGGTTGTGTGTTATTTAACGGGATCCTAGCCCACTAGGAAGCTAGGTTTCCCGAGTACTCCACAGAGGGTTAGAGGCTAGCCGAAAAATAGTGGGAGGCAAATATTAAATTTGCAATTTCGTTTAGATACTTGCCAATACGCGCTCTTTTATTTTAATTTATCGTTGTTATAAATATATTAGTTGGACTAATATTTAATATTGCTTTCTTTGAACAATTAGACTGTATAAGACACTACTCCACTTGTAGTTGGTCATATAGCTGGACTATAGTAACCATTAAATTTTGAGTGTACCCAAAATCGTTGATTGAATAGTTGGACTATTGCAATCGAGATGGCTGGAAAGATTAGTGTTAGGGACATCATCATGGGCGATAATGTCTTTAACGGCGTAAATTTTCCAGATTGGGAAATGAATCTCAGGATAGTCCTGGGAGCTGAGAAGTTACTCTATTGGATAGAGAAACCTCTCGGGCCTGAGCCCGGAGTTGAGCAAATAATAGATCATGAGCTTTAGAAGACTCATCGTGATGATAACTTTAGTGCTCAATCCATCATCCTTGCCGCAATGACTCTTTAATTTCATCGTCAGAACTAAATATTAGATCCTTATACCATGATGTTGAAATTAAAGGATCTTCATAGATCTAACCTTAGATCTTAGAAGTATAAATTGCAAATGAAGCTCTTTCGCTCGCGTATGTCAGAGGATACATCTGTCGAGCACTAGGTGTCGTAGATGATTGCTGACATCGAACATATAGGTTATCTGGGCATTACCTACGAGGCCGAGACTTCCATAAATTTGATATTATAGTCTCTACCTGAAAGCTAGGGCGGGTTCATCATGAAGCAAGAGAAAACTCTTGGAGAGTCAATGACTATGCTCAAGGAGGCAAAGCCAGAGCTTCCAAATGTGCAAGAAGCGCACGGCGCATCTTACTTCGACAGCCCAGAAGGCCAAGGCTTGGCCGAAGGCTTATGGGGTGTGAAGAAAAGGGCAAAGGTAAAATCGTCACAGTCTTCTGGGAAGACAAATGAAATATCCCAAGATGTCTGCCTAAACTGTGGCAAACGGGGTCACTGGAAGCGTGACAGTCGTATGAACAAGGCATACATGAAGGAAGTGAAGACGGGCAAGGCTCCGACTTCAGATGTGTTTGTTATAAACATGTCCACTAGTAGTGTTAAAATTGGATTTTGATACTAGATGTGGTACATACATATGTACTGATGTGTGGGATTTGCTGATTAGCAGGAGACTGGCTTCAGATGATATCGACCTATTAGTCGGATCATGGACGAGAGTCGCTGTTTTGGTTGTAGGAACCTAAGTTTTGGAACTGCCCTTTGGGCATGTACTTAAATTAGGAAATTGTTATAATGTACCTAGTTTTACTAGAAACATTATCTCTATATCTAGTTTAACCCGTTGCGGATATACCTTTATGTTCCAGAACACTGGGTGTTTTGTTTATAAAGTTGATATTGAGATATACACATTAGATGTGAATAACAATATTTATATTTCGAATATAAATGAATCTCAAACATATAACATGACAAACAATATGGCTCTAACTGAATTAATCAGATGAGACTTATTTGTGGCATTGTTGTCTAGGACACATTAACAAGACTCATATATCCACTATTTTGAAGAATGGATACTATGGACAGATTTGATCCTAAATCATATGACGTCTGCGAATCTAGTTTATTAGGCAAAGTGCTTAAAACGCCTTTTAACAGTAAAGATGTACATGCCACCGAGCTGTTAGCCCTCGTTCATAGTGACGTAAGTGGGCCCATGTCTAGCTAGGCTAGAGGTAGATATGAATACTTCATAACCTTTACGGATGTTGCATCGCGTTATGTTATGTGTATCTTATGAAACACAAATCGAAAACTTTTGATAAATTCAAAGAGTTTCAACACGAAGTAGAAAAACAGACCGGTAAAAGTATTAAAAATATTACGGTTGAACCGTCGTGTAGAATACTTAAGCAATGAGTTTCAAGATTACTTGAAAGAGTATGATATTCTTTCATAGTGGACTCCTCCCGGAACACCTCAATTGAATAATGTGTCTGTACGGAAAAACCGGACTTTGTTGGACATGGTTAGGTCAATGATGAGTCGCACTGAGCTACCAATTTCCTTCACGGGATACGGATTGAACAGTGCAATACTTATTTCGAATAAGGTTCCATCAAAGTCTGTTGGACAGACTCCATATGAAATATGGACAGGAAAGAAACATGGTTTCTCATTCCTGAAGATTTGGGGATTCTAGACATGTTAAACGTTTGGATGATACCAAACTAAAACCCAAATCGGATAAGTGCCTATTTGTAATTGGTTATCCTAGGGAAACCAATTTCCACAACCCACAAGAGAACAAGGTATTTGTTGCTCTCCATGCGGTTTTCCTTAGAGAAATTCCTAAATACAGTGGTAAGTGGGAGGAAAGTAAAACTCGATGAAAATCAGAGTAATACTGTTCCTGGCACCGATCCCTAATGGAACACTAACAGTTCATCAGGGATGAGATATTTCCATAATCTTCTAATACACAAGAACCGCGTAGGTCGGAGAGAGTCAGAAAACAACCTAAGAGGTATGGGTTTCTGATCTCACCTCACGTAGACATTAGTATTATTGAGGATAATGAACCGGCTACGTATGAGGAAGTGATACAAGGTATCGACTCAATTTATGGCAAAATACCATGAAGTCCGAATGGATTTCATGTATACAACCAATTTTGGACACTGGTGGATGTACCAGAAGGCATTGTGCCTATTGGTAGCAAATGAGTCTTCATGGTGAAGACAAACATGGATGGCAATATACAAACGTACAAAGCTAGGCTTGTAGCGAAAGGGTATCGTCATCAACATGGTGTCGATTACGACGAAACCTTTTACTCGTTGCCATGATTAAATCCATTAGGATAATGCTTGCTATTGCTGCATATTTCAATTATGAAATATGACAGATGGACGTCAATACCGCTTTCCTTAATGGAAACCTTTTGGAGGATGTTTTATATAACAGCCTGACGGTTTTGTCATACCAAAATATGCAAATAATATTTGCAAGTTAATTCGATCCATTTATGGATTGAAACAACATTGTGTTCATGGAACTAACGTTTTGATGAGATCATAATGGTTTATGGTTTCATTCAAAACAAAGATGATTCTTGTGTATATAAGAAGGTTAGTGGGATCGCACTGACATTGGATGTCCTATACATTGATGATGTATTATTTCTTGGAAATAACATTCCTATGTTAACAATCGGTGAAAGCTTGGCTTTTATTAAAAATTCTCCATGGAATACTTGGGAGAAGCAATCTTTATTCTAGGAATAATGATCTACTGGGATAGATCTAAAAGTTCTTGGCACTCTCGAAGAGCTCGTACTGTGACAAACATGTACACGACCTGGTGTCTCATATGCTTTGAGCATGTGGAGTCACTATCAGGCCAATCCAAGTGATGGTCACTGGATTGATGTTAAGAACATCCTTAAGTATCTTAGACAAACTAAGGATGCTTTCTTAAGTTATGGAGAAGGAGAACTTGAAGTGACTGGGTTCACCGTTGCAAGTTTCCAAACCGATAAAGACGACTTTGAGTCGCAATAAGGGTACATATTTTGTTTGAACAATGGAACAGTGAGCTGGAAATCTTCCAAGCAAGATATTGTTGCCGATTCAATAAAAGTGGATTATATTGCTGCAGCTGAGGCAGCAGAAGAAGCATTTTGGATCTATAAAATTCCTAATTAGATTATGAAGTAGTTATGTTAGCAGCTGAGCTAGGCTACATCATATGCTAATGAATTACGGTCTCATCAATGATCCAAGTATGTACTTCGACAGTTTTATCTGATTCGTGAGATCATACATCGTGGCGATGTGATGATCGAATAAATCGTATCAGATGATAACCTTGTAAATCCGTTGACGAAAGAAATATCTCAGCATAAACATGAGCGACTCGTACATAGTTCAGGTGTTGGACACTTGAGTGATTGGAAATAGGCCAAATGGGAGATTGTTGGACAATTATGACACATATCATCACTATTTTGTAAATGACATGGTGTTCTTGTACAAAAATAACTATGTGACAAAGGAAATTTCTCTTTTGTCATTTTGTAATTGGATTACTTAGATATATAAATGATAAAAGTCCATATGATCAGTTCCGAATTAATAAGATATGAGACAATATTAATCCACGAAAGATTTGATCATTAAATATCCATAGTCGTAGTATTATCGAGACTAGACATCGATAATGCGGAATAGGCTAGTATTACACTTATGCGCGTTATGGAAGCTTAACGGCATAGTTCTCATATATTTGGGTATTGGATACTCATGCAAGTGTAATAGGAGGTTCTGTTTACCGATGGTATGGGAACAACTTCGTTCTGGATAGACCCATCGGAATCCCATTGGTAGTATGATTATGTGTCTATGGGAATCCGAATCAGGGTAGGTGTATTTGGTCTTAACCTGAGACTTGCATCGCTAATACTTGCGACAATCAGTACACTTTGGTTTTGGTGTCCGGGACTTTAACCGGTTCTGTGTACGCCTCTTCTGGGTATACTGAGAATCGTAGTGTATTGGGTGTGATGTCAAGATGGAAGTATCACTTCAGTCATATGGAGATGATGATCACGTAGGATACGGAACTAGTACTCTTAAGTGCTGCAGTCATCGGGATAATATGACTAGGTCATGATTATCCGATTATAGAGACTAGTTGCCAGTGATATGATATATGCTTCGTACGGGGCAGACACAATTCCAGCCCTAGGCCTAGCATGTGACATCCGATACTGGATCGTAATACGTAATACTTAGTATACTACGCTTGATAAAGATTATGTATTCCTTAAAAGAATATTTCTGGAGAATTGGGTAGGCACGGTGCTTTGCTAGAAGCCAACCATGTCTTGTAAATCGGTAAGAACGTGGTACTAGGTACGCACGTGTTCGGATAGTCCGACAACCAGATTTACTCCCAACATATCCATGGATCTCATGGGTCGCTTCCCAAAGATTCACCGATGACATTTGACTCGAATGGAATTAATCTGGGATTAATTATGAGAGAGAGAAAATTAATCTGGGATTAATTACGGCAAGAATTTATCTGGGATAAAATTCGATTAGAAGAGAGAGAACGATTAATTTGGAATTAATTGATTAAATAATATATTGGATATATTAATTGAAATTAGATTTCAAAACGGAATTAAAATTGGATTTTAATTCGGGCAAACGAATTAATTTAGAATTAATTCGCAAGCGACTTTCGTAATAATTTTGCTAGGCATTATTATTTAATCAAATTATATTTAATTATGTCACAACAACAGATTCGTTTAATTAGGAATTAAACGAACCCGGGCCCGAGTAAAATTGCGTGTTGAGTTGTTCAACTTAAATTTGGAATTTAAAAGTGGTGGGACCCACTTGACTTACATCAACAAGTTTGACTAGTGATGGAAGTAGTTAATGGTTGAGTGAAAACTTGTATTGCTTATTCTACACTCAATCAACAACCAACACACTTTATCTTTATTTTGAAAAAGATATACCAACTTTGAGACTTGACTTTTGGTAATTGATTTTTGAAATCAAGATATCAAATAAAAAAACAAAACTCTCTCCCTCTCCTATTGAGCATTTCCGTGAGCTTCCTCCTCCCAAAGGAAGATTTTGTTGCAAATTTTTCTTGAGCTAGCACTTAAAGAATCAAAGAAGGTGATAGGGAAACCAATCCCTAGAGTTTGGAACATAAAGATAAAGCTTGGAGCTCTCAATATACATCAAAAGTTTTGAACTTCATCTATTCATTGTAAGTATTATTCCGCAACTTCTTTGAATTTATTCACATGAAATCATGACTTAGAGATCATTGGCATGTTCTAGGAACACTAACAATAAGGGGTGTCATGACGTCACCTTTTTTTAGGATGAGTCATTTCTGCGTATTTAGCCTTTCCGCGTGCTTCTGTTGCATCCTTAATCTCCCAAAACAAGTCCATTTACCCAAGATCCATATTCCACTGCTTCTTATCAATAAAACATAAAAGAAACTATAAAATATATTAAAATAACATGAAATCTAACAAAATAGTAAGCTAAGAATGCATGAATAAGTGGGTATAAATCACACTTATCAGTTTAGCACATGCTTGGGATCCAACTATTTTTGTAGGTCTTGTCTTTCAAGCTTATCCAGAAAATGGGGCATTGGTCCCAAAGTTGGAGAAATGTCGCTTTCGGACGGTGTCTGTTGTTCTGTATCCTGAGCCTCTTCCACTGCTCTTCTTATGACGCTTTTGGTCGTAGGGCTTCCTTTACCCACACCTCTCATTGCGTGTTTTGGCTCTCACCGTCTGTAGTGTTGTCCAGTTGATCATAACAGTGGTCAAAGTTAGTAATTGTTCAGTCATTTTGTTCAATTTATCCTTCATTCAGTCTATGCGAGAGTTATTATTGCTTGCCATTTCTGAATTTTCCAGTTGTTTCATGACTTAGTTTACCTTGCTCTCTAACCCATTGCACCACTATAATGGCTTCAACCAAAGGTGTTAAAATGATGCATGTATGCATGTGATGTATGAAATGCATGTTATGCATGCTCAATAAACATATATCATTCCAACCTTATTTCTCCTGCACACGTAGTAAGTTTAATATCTTCCCTTAGGTTTGGCTTAGCTTATGCACCAACATGAGGTACATAAGCTCGTTCTGTTCTATGCTAATTGTAAACCTTGCCTACTTCGGTTTCGTTCCATGGTTAAAAGACAAAGGCCGCCTATTTATAAAAATGACTAGGCCTAATATAAGGATCGTGTCTTTGTATAAAAATGACGAATTGGACCCTCGATAATCACAATTATTTGGGATGGGTACGTTTATGAATTTTCAAATCGGCCTAAAAATATCGTACCATTTCTGGATGAAAGCCAGTACGAGTATCGTACTCATGTTTCAACACTTTTGGATTATAACTAACGTTCTAGGTCCATCGAGGTTTACATACATAGTGGCCCATAGGGATTTCAAAGCATTTGGCCCAATCAACATGAAATGCAAACTTATCCCAGTTGAAAAGGCCCAACAAGTTTACATCTCAGGGCAAAATATTTAAAAATTTTCAAATGATGGGGGGCCTAAACATAAACATAATGGAGGCTCCAAAAGGATAACAACCATGGGCTTTTTATGTTGGCTGATAAGAGTATGACTTAAGGCCACATCGGTGAAGGGTATTTCATAACTAGGTCTCCCCACTTAAGGGTTCAATCTACCAAGTGAACACACCTTTTTTAGACCAAAGGACATGAAGGTTTGTCCATTACTAGGTCTCCCCACTCAAGGGTTCGATCGACTAAATGAATGCATCTTTATTCCCAAGGGTACGTGCCGATAATTGATGGTTATCATCACATACTAATCCACCACCTTGAGTGACAATGATTTCTCGATATGCAATGGCATCGGGGTTAAAAATGGTATGCAAAAAATGAAGACATGGTTCTCCTCAATCTCGCTATAAATACAACAAGGCATTTTTTTCGACGCTGACTCTCTATCCCTAGTGGAGTCTCCATCTGTAGGAGCGAATTGAGATTCACCGTTACGCCTATAACGTCGTTAACCACTACATTGTTGGGCTCGCAGCCCATAGATAGTACGGATAGTACCGTGAGGGACTAAATGGGGGACTAACTGGAGAATAATGGAGTCTCCACCCAGTATCAGACACCAAGAATGATTTAAGACCGCACTACACCCCTCGTAAGGTCCGACCTTAAACATGTTTGGGTTCTGAATGTTCTCTTACTGATGCCAGTATAATATTCACACTCAAATATGATATCCCCATGTCTTATAATAAAAGAACACGCAATACAATTTATAAAGCATAAAGGTGCAACCACAAAACTAAAGGCGGTAAACAAATGAATAAAGTTTATGGGCAGAAATAAAACATTACAACAATAATTAAACAAGCTAAAATAGGCTAAAACACGTATTAGGTGGGCCTGGCCTCAGAGAGGCCTGGCCGGACATGGCCTAAAGTCAGCCAGATATAGCATTCAATCTTCATGTCCGTCCGGACTTATTGGAAATCTGATAAAATGTATTGTGTAGTCCCAAAAAGCATAAACATTTATACACAATAACAAATATATAATAAACATGAATTTTGGATGTATTCATAACGAAATGGCTATCTCCCAGCGGTACGTGGAGTTATATCCCGAGAGCAAACTATAATACCGTCCATTTGGAATCGTCTATGGAACTTATGTCTAGGTTTCCGACCTATATACCATGGGGTCATACAGCCGGATATCATACATGTCCGGCTAGACATATAACAAGTCTGGCCGGAGATCGTTCATCGATCATATATTAAGCAAAGCACACCATGCATTTTATTTTGAACAGCAAAGTAAACACATGCATATCGCAGATTAAAATAGTATAATGAAGCAACTAAACATGCATGAAGGAATTTTTGGGTGGATCCGGATCCCCTAGGGTTGGATTAGTGGCCCGTACAGCTGAAGCAGTCTCAGATCGATGGGTGTGCTGAGTGTATAATTTCAAAAATTAAAAATCATAAACATGTAACACTAGGTTAAAAATTTCATTTAAATTATTACTATATTTAATTACGAGTCCGTAGGAAAAAATTCGGGACAAATCAGAGTTTGGAAACTCCAAAATGGAGAAAAAGGCTTAGCTCGTGGGAGTTACGACGTACCTTATGCACGCGTTGCGACACGCAAGTGCTACAATACCTGCTATGTGCATGTCGTATCACGAAGGCTTGCGCATCACGACTGGTGTTTATGTGTCGCGACGTGCCCTGGTCTCGCATTGCGACGCTCAAATGTGAGAGCTCCGCGTCACGCCACGCAGGCTTGCTCATCGTGACTCTCAAAGTCTGGGAACTCCAGGTCGCGCCATGCGATCTAGCGAGGTGTGATGATCCCCTAGATAAAATGATTCCAGATAGTCATTTTTCTCGTCGTGATGCGCCCATTTTCCAAGGAGTATATGCACCTTGTTCCAAACACACAACACTTTCAACTTTTACCAAACACTCAAAATTCAATTTTGACATCATAATTAACAACAAACACATATTATACACTTCAATAACAATCAAAGAACAAATCATGCCATTCTAATACTATCTAATATTATTACTAAAACACAAATATACTCAAAATACAAATGTGCATCATTTTTTAATCCAAATCACAGACCAAACATGAATCCCACAAAGAAGCAACTCAAAAATAATTCTAGGTCACTTAAATGTGGTCAAATGATTCTAGAATGGTAGCCTTGGTTCTAAATCATCATCTAGGATTCTAAACCCTAATTGGTATTTCATGTCCAAAAAGAACACTCATTGACCTAATTACATGAAACTTGTGTCTCTATGCTTCTCAAGAACATATACACAATCCTTTTAACCTTAGCACAATCTTCTAATCTCTTTGATTAATTGTTGAGAAGCTCAAAGTTTCTCCACCAAAATTTGTAGTATTTGCCTTCTGAGCTATACAAAATTTTAATCTAGGTTAACTATGAAGGATTATGAGATTTTGCCTTAAACTTTAGTTTATATATGTCTAGCAAAATATTAACTTTAGTGTTGGCATAATCTCATTTGTCCACATGAAGTAATAGGTGTAATAACTATTAATAAGCTTGCAAGTTGATAAAATATCAATTTGCTAACACATCAAGTTTGTAATATATTATAATTAATAATATATCCCTACCAAAAAGATAATAATTAAATAATATTAATATAAATATCATGTAATTATTTATTTAATTATAAAATAAATATGATTAATCTAATTAATCCTAATTGTTCTAATAAATAATTAATGTTATTCAATAATGTTTAATTATTTAATTGATAATTATAATATCAAATATTATTTATTATCAAATACATTTGGCTACCCAAGTGTTCAACGAGAACACTTCATATTGCAGAACTCTATAAGTTTTGATACGTTTATCATATGACCCTATTCATATGTACGCAAATCAGCCACATCTGAATTTTGAAGAATACGAAAGACCTTTACAAACTATGTAAGCCGAGATCATCGCATATGTTTAAACAATCCCTCTGTCGTAGGCTATCCCAGTGGTGCGTAGGAAGCACAGACTACTCGTTAAGTTTTTAAAGCGCACATCTCATATTATTGACAAATCCATGATTCTTTATAACTAATCAGAACACCATTTCAGATGTATACACAACCAACCCTATGTGATAGGATTTGGCAAAAGTCTTCAAAATTGTGACTCAAAATGATGTATACCTAAACCCCTTTAACGGTACACATTGAGGCCGAATGATCCTATCTTGATCCACACTTGATTAATGAATACATTGGTCTACACCCAATGAACATCCAACGGTCAGACAATGAAAGATCTCTGACATGCATGTCATCTAAGTGTGAATGATCACACATAAAATCAATGTTATCATATAGTTAGAGGATTAGATATACTACTCGTCTGAAGGAGAATTCTATTGAGGGTAGCGTACACTATCAACTTTTAGGAATCGTTCAATGAGTCATTCAGTATTCGCTCCAATGAATACCCACATGTCTATACGAGCTGACGTCACTCATGGTCCAGTCGAAGAAGCACTCGATCCACCATGGAGATACAAACTCAGATTCTCTTTCCTCAAGTCTTGTTCCACTGTGCGTAACATGTTATGAAGCTCCTCATATGTGGCTTTCATTGAATGCATGTGAAAATTTAATAACTCATATACAGTAATGCCATATCCTTCCAAATATCGGATCTGCTCGATCATGTTCATAACATGAACGATAATAGCTCTTTCATCCTTGAGCGAGGCATAGAAAAGCTCCTTAGAGCTTCGATAAATTTTAATCTCCTAATTCACTGTGAAGAACTCCTTCCATGTCCGTATAAGCTTGCAAGAATCTGGTACATCTATGCACTGTCATAGCAGATTAAAGATCATTGATCCTATAATGTAGGACTTCACCTTTAGGTTTTTGTCCTTCCATTTTTCAAATGTCTCACACTCCTTGGGGGCGTCGAGTTAAGATCGATGTCAACTGGTAATGGATTGAACATCATATAGCTCAATCTTTCAAACTCGAAGACCAGGTGAATGTTCATTTCCCACTCAAAGTAGTTCTGAGCTCCTTTTAACTTGTTGGTATCCAAAAGCCTAGTTAATGGATTGACGGATGCCATATCTACAAAGCAATAACAAAAATTAGTAGAATATATTCATATCAATATAAAACACTAACAAGATTATGGATTTTAAATCTATTTGTTCCCTCCCACTACATTATGAAATTTTATAATCTCTCTTAACGAAAAATAGAAATTCGACAATCAAATTTCATAGTGGAAAGTGGATCCCATGACATTTACTTCAGCCTAACAATAATGACGATACTGGCCTTCATAAACTCATTAGGTAGACATCTAAGTCAATCACATAAAATGTGACTCCTGGGTTTGATCCAGAATCGTTTCATATCCTTACAATAATAACGGTATTGGATTAAGACTATTCTAGGTGTAGACTTGTCAAAATGCACTAAAGTGTTTGGCTAGCACACCCTTACAATAATGATGGTATTGGACGACTACTTCAACTCATCACTCTACATCAAATGTTTTTCCGGAATGACCTAAATTTCGACCACTTATGCCCTCACAATAATGACGGTATTGGCCACAAGCAATAAGAACTCATTCATATCTTTTTTGACAAGACGGACCATCTAATGATGCTCCAACATTATTAATACTATCACATTAAAGTAATCACCTAATCATGAAAGATTTATGAGTTAAGTCATTACACAACATGCAAATGTCAAAGAAAGAATTTCAATTTAAAATAATACAGTACATATGAAATATGACTCATGTATAATTAAATTAAAACATAGATTCAAATGCATTTCAAACATGTAAGCATGATTTTAATATATGTTGTGTGGGTAAGACCCGTTCTAATACCATTTTATTAGGCGGATTCAGATCTCCTAGGGTCGGGTCGGATCGATGCTCCGCTCAATAGAAGCGGTCTCAGATCGATGGATTTGGTGAATGTACAATTTCAAAAATTAAAACTCATGAACATGTAACCCTAGGTTAAAAATTTCATTGAAGTTTAATATTATATTTAATTACGAGTCCGTAGGAAACAATCCAGGATAATTCAGAGTCCGGAAACTCCAAAATGGAGAAAAAGATTCACCAAATGAGCGTTACGAGTGTGAGAGCACCATTTATGTATGTGTCGCACCATGAAGGCTTGTGTATAGTAACTTGCGCTTACACGTCGCGATATGTTCTACTATTCCGTTGTGACACTTAAATGCGAGAGCTCAACGTCACGTCGTGCAGGCTTGCTCATCGCGACTCTCAAAATCTGAGATCTCTGTGTCGGGCCATGAAATCTAGTGCATCGCGACGTTCCCTTGCACAACATGATTCCAGAGAGTCATTTTGCATGCACGTCGTGCCAAACAAACACGAAGCAAGCTTGCAACACTTCCAACTTTCTCCAAACACTCAAAATCCAATTTTGACATCATAACCAACACCAAACACATATTATACACTTCAATAAAAATCAAAGAACAAATCATGTCATTCTCATAATATCCAATATTATTACTCAAACACAAATATAGTCAAAATACATATGTGCATCATTTTTAAATCCAAATCACAAACCAAACATGAATCCCATAAAGAAGCAACTCAAGAACAATTCTAGGTAACTTAGAGGTGGTCAAGTGATTCTAGAGTGGTAGCTTAGGTTCTAAACCATCATATACGATTCCAAACCCTAATTGGTTTTCCATATCCAACAAGAACACTCATTGAGCTAATTACATGAAACTTGTGTCTCTACCCTTCTCAAGCACATATACACATTCCTTTTAACCTCAACAAAATCAAAAGCCATACTATTATGCATCCAACACATAACATATCACTACATGCTTCATGCATGACATCCAAATCATCAAATAAGGCATAGCATGAAGGATATTATCGAGAAGTTACCTAGTAAGCTTGAACAAAGATCAAATCTTCAAATCTTTTTAATTGAGTTGTCGAGAAGCTCAAATTTTATCAAAATTTGTATTATTTAACTTGCGAGCTCTCCACCAAATTTTAATCTAAGTTTATTTATGAAGGATTATGAGATTTTGCCCTAATCTTTAGTTTATAGATGTCTAACAAACTATTAACTTTATTGTTGGCATAATCTCATTTGTCCACATGAAGTAATAGATGTAATAACTATTATTAAGCTTGCAAGTTCATAAAATATCAATTTACTAGTACACCGAATTTGTAATATATCATAATTAATAATATATCTCTACCAAAATGATATTAATTAAATAATAATATAAATATCATTTAATTATTTATTTAACCATTAAATAAATATGATTAATCTAATTAATCCTAATTTGTCCAATAAATAATTAATGTTATCCAATAATATTTAATTATTTAATTCATAATTATAATATCAAATATTATTTATTATCAAGTGTTCAACGAGTACACTTCCTATTATAGAACTCTCTATGTTCTGATACTTTCGTCATATGACCCTACTCATATGTACACAAATCGGCCACCTCTGAATTACGAAGAACACGAACGACCTTTACAAACGATTCTTTATAACTTATCAGAACACCATTTCTGATGTATACACGATCAATCATCGATGATCGGCTTTGGCCGAAGTCTTCATAATCGCGACTCAAAATGATGGATACCTAAACCCCTTAATGGTATGTATTCAGGCCGACAGATCCTATCTTGGTCCATATTTGATTAATGAATGTATCGGTCCGCACCCAACAAACATACAGCGGTCAGACCATGAAAGGTCTCTGACATACATGCCATATAAGTGTGGAGGATCACATACAAAATCAATGTTATCATATAGTTAGAGGATTAGATATGCTACTCAATTTGAGGAGATTCCTATTTATGGTGGCATGCACTACCAACTAGTAGGAATCATCCAGTGAGTCATTCATTATTCGCTTCAATGAATACCCACATGTCTATGCGAGCTGACGTCCCTCATGGTCCATTGAGTCTGACCATTAGAACTTCAATCCAATATACGACAAGTGTTAGTCTTCTAGGTTATAGGAATTCAACCATGTTCTAAAACCAACGACTAGGAATATATCTTTAAAGAATAGTTTACAATAGCGATACTATACCAACAACGGACCACACCCAATTTCCAGTATCACTACATGACTATTCTAAGGTCAATACTATAATCAATATATATATATATATATATATATATATTTCATCCAGCATGTTTCGAGAGAAAATAACACAATAATAAATACCATTAATAAAGTATTGAAATAAAAACACAGTTATATTATTATCTAATAATAAAATATCCTACAATATATTTTTCGGATTGGCATTTGAAGTAACAACTCCAACAAGAATAACAACGATTAAAATATAAAATAACTAGGCAATGCAATAACATACAGAAAACAGTAAGCGCGACCAGATATATATATATCTTTGGCCGGATGTGTGTGTATGTCTGGCCGGAAATGGTGTACGTCCGGTCGGAGATACTATATTAATAACATAAACTCCAAAACGCAGAACTATTGAGAAGATGTGCACTCAGGTCGTACTTTTTACTGTAGTTTTGCTCAGAAGAAAGGCTTTGGATGCTGGATCATTGCTTGATTGAATATTAGAAAGAGGGAAACTCCAAAGGTTTATTGGTTCTCTCACAATTTTATCTCTATCTCTTTCTTTCTAAAGAATTTCAACAAGTAATTTATATGGTCATTTTTTAGGTAATTTCCAGCCAGCTTGTTACGAGGAAACCATTTTTTTTATAGTGAAACGACTAGGTCTCAGGATGGAGGGAGAGACAAAATCCCATCTCTTCCTCCAGTATGCTCGTATGATTTCCAATCAAAACATCATACACAACTCGATCTATATATAGCCGGATTTATATTTTGGAACATACCTCCAGCCAAACGTAATTAAGCATGTGATTCAAGCTATTTGAATTTTGCACGTGTGCTGACAGCTCGATGCATGTCCGGCCAGCTGTTAAATTTGAATTGTATGTCCGGCCGGACATAATTGATGAGTGGTATTTATATCACTATTTCCCACTCATCTAACATAATATTTTGTATAGTTTCTCGGGTTTTGTGAATGTTTTGATATGTTTTGCAGATAAATAAAGTTGGGAAAGCATTGGAAGCAATTTGGGGCCAAAGTAGAGAAAAAATGACAAAAGGGCAATTCGATAATTTTCCAGCATCGCGACGCCAAGACCTTCAGCGTCGCGACGCCTAACGTGCGCCAGACATGCTAACGTGCGCCGAGGGACACGTGTCAGAATTTGAGAAATTGGACTTGCTAACGTGTGCCGGATCTTGCTAACGTGCGCCGATCTTGCTAACGTGCGCCGGCTGCCACATGTCATCATTGTTGGACAATTATGACCCATAGCATCACTATTTGTACAGATCATTGTGTTGTTGTACAAATTAACTATGAGACAAAAGATATTGCACTCTTATCATTTGTGATTAGATCACCAAGATATATAAATGATAAGAGGTCATTATGATTTGTTCCTGGATTGAGAATGATATGAGACAGTATCAATCCACGAAGGATAAATCATTAAATATCCCTAGTCAGAGTATTATCGAGATTGGACATCGATAAATGCGTAAAAGACTAGTATTACACTTGTGCGCATTGTGAGGGCACAACGCCATAGTTCTCATATATTTGGGTACATGATACTCATGCAAGTGTAATAGGAGGTTTTGTTTTACCGATGGTACGGGAAACAGCTTCACTCTGGATAGACCCCCTCGAAATTCCATTGTTAGTATGACTATGTGTCTATGGAAGTCCGAAATCAGGGTAGTGTATTTGGTCTTAACCTGAGACTTGCACCGCTAATACTTGCGACAATCAATATACTTGGTTGTGGTCGTCCAGGGCTTTAACCGGTTTCTGTGTACGCCTCTTCTGGGTATATCGAGAATCGTAGTGTGTTGGTGTGATGTCAAGACAGAAGTATCACTCCAGTCATAGTGGAGATGATGGTCACGTAGGATACATGACTGGTTCTCTTAAATGCTGCAGCTATCGGGATATTATGACAAGGTCATGTATATCCGATTATAGAGACTAGTTACCAGACATCCGACATGTGCTTCGTACGGGGCAGACACAATTCCAGCCCCAGGCCTAGCACGTGATTATCCGATACTGGATCGACATAGACAATACTACGTATCTGCGCCTGATATAGATCGCTTATTCCTGTAAGCATGTTTCTGGAGAATTGGGTAGGCATGGCGCTTTGCTAGAAGCCAACCTTGTCTTGTAAATCGTTATAAACGTAGTACGAGGTACTTACGTGTTCGGATAGTCCGACGACCGAATTTACTACCAACATATTCGGGGATCTCATGGGTCTCTTCCCGAAGATTCACCGATGATGTATGACTCGCACTTTATTAATCTGGGATTAATTAGATGAGAGAGAAAATTAATCTGGGATTAATTACGGAGATATTTTATCTGGGATAAAATTTCAATTAAAGTGAGATAACGATTAATTTGGAATTAATCGATAAATTAATATATTTGATATATTAAACGACATTGGATTTCGACGGGGAATTAAAATCGGATTTTAATTCGGGCAAACGATTTAATTTAGAATTAATTCGTTAGCGATGTGAATAATAATTATGCTTGGCATGATTATTTAATTAAATTAGATTTAATTACGACGCAACGGAAAATTCATTAATTTGGAATTAGCGAACCCGAGCCCGGGATTGTTTGCGAGCGCATTCGCATTTCGAATTCGAGTGCGGCACGCAAGTCAAATCAAGCGTCAAATCAAATGTCACTTTGAGTGATGTGACAAGTTGTCACTTGATTGACTTGATGTAAGTTGATGTTTGAGTGTGTTTCACTCAAGGTTGGTGAAAAGCTTTTTGAAAGTAAATATAATAAATGTTTATTTGATTTTTTGAAAATCAAACATGTGTATTAGATACACAATTTGCAATATATTAAAACCAACTCATCTCTCTCTCCCTCTTTTTTTCTCTCATTCACGCCCAATGGGCTCCATCTTATTCCTTGTGGACTGCTCACTGCCGTGAGCTATAGGAACTGAAATGTGAAGATTTTGTTGCAATTTTTCACATGAGCTAGCACTCAAAGAGACATACGAAGGTGATAGGGAAACCCACCCGTGTGCTTGGAATCAACACAATCTTGGAGCTTGCCTTGAAGATGATCCAAGGTCGCAAATGGAGGAAGCCAAAAACCTCACTGCCGTGAGCTGTGACAGTGGGCAGAAACCAGAAATTTTTGTTCTTCGTAGCATCCAATCCGATCGTTGTGAGTATTCCGCACCTCCTTTGATTGTATTCACTTGTTTTCATTGCATGATAATGATCCTTGGACCTTAGAGAATCAATCAATGGTCTCTTGAGCCCAATATTGAGCATGAAAATGATTTAGGGTTTAAATTGGGAAAATTGATTTTGAGCATGAATAATGAAATTAGATGATTGAATATGCTTAATTGATGTTTAATTGAGGATTTATTAGATCAATTTGAAGAAATTGTGTTTGGAATAAATTTCCCCCCAATTTTGGAAGGCTTGGCTGAAAATGATATATGCCCTAATGTCTTGGAATTTTGATTTTTTTTATCTTTGGATGTGTTGGAAATCAATTGGGAATGTTGATTTAATGTTAAATTGGATTCAATTGGATTGGATTTAAATTTGGACACAAAATCCCCTTTGGTCGAGACTTTGAAGCATGTGAATTGGGTTTGATTTTTGTTAAATTGTGTTGGACATGATTTAATGATGAAGAGCATGATTAATTAGGCTAATTGGTGTTTTGGAAATGTTAATTGGGTAATTAATTATGTTATACACTTTATGTAATTAAATTGGGAATTTGGAATTTGGTAATTTAATTATTTGGGCATATTTTGTTAAATTGGGCTTTTAAAGTTGTTATTGGGCTTATTGGGCTTGGTTATACTAAGATGGGTTTAGGCAAAATTGGTTGGATCCAATTAGGCCCAAACCGCATCCATAAAGCCTAAATGCGACTTAATGGACGTTTAAAGTTTAATTGGGCCTAATGGGCCTAAATTGATTTCTAGGCTTATGGGGTAATTCCCGGATTGGACTTTGGTTATCGGTTTGACCCGAGTTGACCAAAAGTCCAAGCCTTAAAGAAATTAATTAAAAGCCCATTGGACTTTAATTAAATTGACGTTGGACGTTAATCGGGCTTTGAGACCCGTAACAATTAAATTTGGAATTTAAGTCGTAAAAGTTCATTAATAAAGTGTAGTATTTAATTTGGAATTAAATAGCGAATTAGTATTAAATACAAATTGAATTGGATTTAATTATGTAGTTTAATTTAATTCGAGAATTCGTACTTTAAGTACTTATTCGCAAAAACGAGTTTGACTCACGCAAAATCAAGTCGTTGTTTGAACATTGGATGGTCACTAATTATCAGATTAATTAATTTGATTAGATTGATTGATAACATGCTTGTGTGAATACATGGTTGCGATGCATGAATAATGTATATCAGATGGATATTAGATGGGTGGGGCAATTTTAGAAATTGTTGTAATAAATTTGATTTAAATTGGACCTGCGTGTCCAGCCTTATCACCTCCATACTCTTTGTATTCTCTTCTCACCTATTCCCCTCAATGTAAATGAGGTTTTTTTAGAAGTGTAGTGTAACGGGTAGAAATAAATACTTGTGCTAGCGGGAGAGAGAATTGAGAGATTTGATCTAGGATCAATGTGTAAAGTATCCTTCCGCATATCATTATATTTTATTATATGCGCTTTATTATGTGTTTAGAATGCATGTTTAAGGGTGTATGATGATGAGACCTTAACAAAGATAATAAATGGTTGCCAATTTGCACGCGAAAAACCCTCAAACAATATTAAGCGTTTTTCCTTCCATTGAGTGATTTTCACTCAAGATCCGAGACTGGCATTGGCTTGTTGGCCAAAGTCAAGGCCTTTGTCTGTCAAGGATGTGTCTGAATCATGAAGGCTTTGTTCCATATTGGTGTCTTGTCCAAGTTGTGGTTTGTTGGCCAAAGTCAAGACCACTTCTTGTCCATCGACATTGATTATGAGGCTTTCCATGGTCAATGGGTCGCGTTTAACTAGGATCACTAAGTTTGTTGTGCCAAAGCCAAGGCTTAGTTGATTCAGAGGAAAAAGGTTAGGTAATACATTGGATGTATTGACATATAAGATATATGTTTCGGACTTGGATGTCCCCCTACTGGATCTAGGAATTGGATTTGATTCAATTGATCTTAGAGATCTACCTAGTTAATTATCATACAATTTGTTGGCCAAAGTCAAGATTGTGTGATATTTAACGGGATCCTAGCCCACTAGGAAACATGATTTCCCGAGTACTCGACAGAGGGTTAGAGGCTCGCCGAAAAATAGTGGGAGGCAAGAATTGAATTTGCAATATTCGTTTAATTACTTGCCATACGCACTCAATCACAAATATCATTCGTCAAATAAATTAAATGTTAGTTGGACTAATATTTAAATCGTTGTTTTAATTAACAGTTGGATTGTATTCAAACTATTCATTTATAGTTGATTTTATAATGGATTATAGTAATCAATATAATTGATTTTAATCTATTAAATTATAGTTGATTAAATAGTTGGACTATTGTAATCATTATATAAATAATAACCAAAATCGTTGATTAAATAGTTGGACTATTAGAATCAAGATAAAATTGAAACATTGACACTTAAAACATAATCCTAGGGAAAATGTATTTAAATGGTTTAATTTTTCAAAAATTGGGAAATATTTCAGGATGGTCCTGGAAAAATAATAAGTTACTTTATTGATCAAATAACATATTATGCCTAAGCCCGGAATTAAGCAAATAGTATAACATAATCTTTGGAAAATTTATGTGATGATAACTTTAGTGCTTAATCCATTAAGCTTGTGTAGTAGACTCCTTAATTTCTGAATCAGAACTAAGGATTAGATCCTTAAAGTATGATAATGAAATTGAAGGATCTTCATAAATCTATAATTAGATTTTAGAAGTACTAAATTGCAATAAATAACTCTTGGAGAGTTAATGACTATTCTCAAGGAGAAAAGTCAAAATTTGCAATAAGACAAGTAGCGCAAGGCACACTTTATTTCGATATTCTAGAAACCCGAGGCTTGGCCAAAGGCTTCTGGAGTGTTGAAACTGGCAAAGGGAAAATAATTATAATCTTCTGGGAAGATAAATGACATATCCCAAAATGTCTGCCTAAATTGTGGCAAACGGGATCGCGGAAGCGTGACTGCCGTTTGGACAAAGCAGACATGAAGGAATTGAAGACGAGCAAGGCTCTGACTTCAAATATGTTTGTCAACATTATGTTCACTACTAGTATTAAAATTGGATTTTAAAAACTTAGTGTGGTACATAAAATATATGTATTGATGTTCAGAATCTGTTTTGAACAGAATAACTGACTTCAGTTGAGATTCATCTGCGAAATGGAAATGGGACGAAAGTCGTTGTTTTAATCGTAGATACCTAAGTTTAGTAACTACCTTCGGTGTGTACTTAAATTAGGAAACTGTTATAATGTAACTAGTTTGACTAGATACATTATCTTTATATCAGTGTTTGACTCGCTGCGGGTGAACCTTTATATTCTAGAACACTAAAGTGTTTCATTATATAAAGATGATATTGAGATAAACACATTAGATGTGAATAACAGAATTTATATTTTGAATATAAATAAATCTCAAACGTATAACATGACAAACAAATAGCTCAAACTGATTTGATCAGAAGAAATTTATTTGTGGCATTGTAGTCTAGGACACAATCAAACAAGAATCGTATATCCACACTTTTGAAGAGTGGGTACTCGGAATGATTTGATTTCATTCAAATAAAGTCAACGAATCTAGTTTATTAGGCAAAATGCCTAAAACACTGTTTACTTGGTAAAAGTACAAATGCCACCAATCTGTTAGCCCTAGTTCATAGTGAAGCAAGTGGGCCTATGTCTAGCTAGGCTAGAGGTGGATATGAATATTTCGTGACCTTTACGGATGTGGCATCGCGTTATGGTTATGTGTTTCTATTGAAACACAAATCGGAAACTTTTTTACAGTTTCGACACGAAATAGACAAACAGACCGGCTAAAGTATTAAACCGTCACGGTAAGACCATAATGAAAAATACTTAAGCAATAAGTTTCTAATATACTTGAAAGAGTATAGTATTCTTTCAAATGAGGACTCCTCCCGGAACACGTCAGTTTGACGGTGTGTCCGAACGGATAAACCGAATTTTGTTGGACATAATTAGGTTAATCATGAGTCGCTCTGAGCTATCATTTCCTTCAACGGATACACATAAACAGTGCAAGAACTTATTTAGAATAAGGTTCCATAAAAATCTGTTTGACAGATTACATATTAGATATGAACGGGAAAGAAACCGGGTTTCACATTCCTGAAAATTTGGGTATACTAGGCATATGTTTGGATGATACCAAACTAGAACCCGAATAGGATAAGTGCCAATTGTAGGTTATCCTGGGGACACTAAAGTATAGTACTTATACAACTCACATGGGAACAATTAGATTGTTGGTCACCATGTGGTTTTCCTAAGAGGAATACCTATATGCAGTGGTAAGTGGGAGGATAGTAAAACTTGATGAAAATCGGAGTAATACTGTTCAAGGCACCGAGTCTTTATTGGAACACAAATAGTTCATCAAGGATGAAACTATACCATTAATCTTCCAATACACAAGAACCGCATAAGTCGGAGAGAGTCAGAAAACAACCTGGGGTATGGGTTTTTGATCTCACCTCATAAAGATGTTAATCTTTTGAGGTATACCAACTGACTACGTATGAGGAAGTGATACAAGGTATCGACTCCCTATTATGGCAAAGTGTCATATTATCTGAAATGGATCCATGTATATCAACTATGTTTGGACACTAGTTGTTGTATTACAAGGCATTATGCCTATTGGTACTATATAAGTCTTCAAGGAAGACATACATAGATGGCAACATACCAACGTATAAAGCTAGGCTTTTAGCGGAAATGTATCGTTATCAACATTGTGTTGATTACGATTCAACCTTTTACCTGTTGCCACGGTAAATCCATTTGGATAATGCTTGCTGAAGCTGCATGTTTCATTTATGAAATATGTCAGCTTAACGGGAAAATCGCTTTCCTGAAAAGGAAACCGTTCGGAGGATGTTTACAACGTCCTGTCGGTTTTGTCGTACCAAAACTAGCAAACAAGGTTTGCGGGTTATTCGATCCATGTTTGGATTGAAGCAAGCATAGGTTCTTGAAATTATCGTTTTGATGTAATCATAATAGTTTATGATTTAATTCAAAAAACAAAAGATTCTTGTGTATATAAGAGGGTTAGTGGGAGCGCACTGACAATGGTTGTCCTATAAATAATGATAATAATATATCATTTCTTGGAAATGATATTCCCATAATAATAATCGGTGAAAGCTTGGCTTTCATTAAAACTCTCCGAGAAATCATACATTGAAAAATGTACGCGACCTGGTGTCTTATACGCTTTGAGCATATGGATTCACAAACAGGCCAATCCTAGTGATAGTCACTGGATTAATGTTAAGAACATCCGTTAGTATCTTAGAGAACTAAAGATGATGTCTTAAACTATGGAGATGGAGAACTTGAAGTGACTGGGATCACTACTGCAAGTTTCCTAAACCGATAAAATGACTATAAGTCGCAAACGGTATTACACAGTTTGAATAACGGAACAGTAAGCTGGAAATCTTCCAAGCGAGATACTGTTACCGAATAAACAACAAATGCGGGTTATTGCTGCAGCTGAGGCAGCAATAGAAGCCATTTGGGTCGATAATAAATCTAATTAGATTAAATATAATTCTGTTAGCAGCTGAGCTAGGCTTGAGCACAAGCTAAAGAATTAATGGTCTCATCAACAATCCAGACATAAACTTCGATATTCATCTGATTCGTTCGGATCATACATCGTGGCGATGTGATGATCGAATAAATCACATCAGATGATAATCATACAAATCTGCTGACGAAAGCCTTTCCTCAGCAATTTGAGCCAACCATACATAGTTCGGGTGTAAGACACTCGAGTGACTGGCTATAGGCCAAGTGGGAGATTGTTGGACAATTATGACCCATAGCGTCATTATTTGTACAGATCATGGTGTTGTTGTACAAATTAACTATGTGACAAAAGAGATTGCACTCTTATCATTTGTGATTAGATCACCAAGATATATAAATGATATGAGGTCCTTATGATTTGTTCCTGGATTGAGAATGATATAAGACAGTATCAATCCATGAAGGATAAATTATTAAATATCCCTAGTCAGAGTATTATCGAGATTGGACATCGATAAATACGTAAAAGACTAGTATTACACTTGTGCGCGTTGTGAGGGCACAACGGCATAGTTCTCATATATTTGGGTATATGATACTCATACAAGTGTAATAGGAGGTTGTGTTTTACCGATGGTATGGGAAACAGCTTCGCTCTGGATAGACCCCCTCGGAATTCCATTGGTAGTATGACTATGTGTCTATGGAAGTCCGAAATCAGGGTAGGTATATTTGGTCTTAACCTGAGACTTGCACCGCTAATAATTGCGACAATCAATATACTTTGGTTGTGGTCGTCCAGGGCTTTAACTGGTTTCTGTGTATGCCTCTTCTGGGTATATCGAGAATCGTAGTGTGTTGGGTGTGATGTCAAGACAGAAGTATCACTCTAGTCATAGTGGAGATGATGGTCACGTAGGATACGAGACTGGTTCTATTAAATGCTGCAGCTATCGGGATATTATGACAAGGTCATGTATATCCGATTATAGAGACTAGTTACCAGACATCTGACATGTGTTTCGTACGGGGCAGACACAATTCCAGCCCAAGGCCTAGCACGTGATCATCCGATACTGGATCGAAATACACAATACTACGTATACTACGCCTGATATAGATCGCTTATTCCTGTAAGCATGTTTCTGGAGAATTGGATAGGCATGGCGCTTTGCTAGAAGCCAATCTTGTTTTGTAAATCGGTATAAACGTAGTACGAGGTACTTATGTGTTTGGATAGTCCGACGACCGAATTTACTGCAACATATCCGGGGATCTCATGGGTCGCTTCCCGAAGATTCACCGATGATGTATGACTCGCACTTATTAATCTGGGATTAATTAGATGAGAGATAAAATTAATCTGGGATTAATTGCGGAGATATTTTATCTGGGATAAAATTTCAATTAAAGAGAGATAACGATTAATTTGGAATTAATCGATAAATTAATATATTTGATATATTAAACGAAATTGGATTTCGACGCAGAATTAAAATCGGATTTTAATTCGGGCGAACGAGTTAATTTAGAATTAATTCGTTAGCGACATGAATAGTAATTATGCTTGGCATGATTATTTAATTAAATTAGATTTAATTACGACGCAACGGAAAATTCGTTAATTTGGAATTAGCGAACCCGAGCTCGGGATTGTTTGCGAGCGCATTCGTATTTCAAATTCGAGTACATCATGCAAGTCAAATCAAGCATCAAATCATTAGTCACATCAAGCGTCAAATCAAATGTCACTTTGAGTGATGTGACAAGTTGTCACTTGATTGACTTGATGTAAGTTGATGTTTGAGTGTGTTTCACTCAAGGTTGGTGAAAAGCTTTTTGAAAGCAAATTTAATATATGTTTATTTGATTTTTTGAAAATCAAACATGTGTATTAGATACACAATTTGCAATATACTAAAACCAACTCATCTCTCTCTCCCTTTTTTTCTCTCATTCACGCCTAAGGGGCTCCATCTTCTTCCTTGTGGACTGCTCACTGTCGTGAGCTATAGGAAGTGAAATGTGAAGATTTTGTTGCAATTTTTCACATGAGCTAGCACTCAAAGAGACATACGAAGGTGATAGGGAAACCCAACTGTGTGCTTGGAATCACCACAAGCTTGGAGCTTGCCTTGAAGATGATCCAAAGCCGCAAATGGAGGAAGCCAAAAACCTAATTGCCGTGAGCTGTGACAGTGGGCAGAAACCAGAAATTTTTGTTCTTCGTAGCATACAATCCGATCGTTGTGAGTATTCCGCACCTCCTTTGATTGTATTCACTTGTTTTCATTGCTTGATAATGATCCTTGGACCTTAGAGAATCAAACAATCATCACAGAAGATCTGCTAAAATGCGCCGGCTGCCACGTGTCGAAATCTCATTGGACCAAAGCAAGCGCGTGCCACGTGTCAATATCTCATTGGACCGAATATTGGACAAATCACATGTTGCCACGTGTCGACCTTTCATTTGACCGATCCTAAGCGCGTTCCACGTGTTAACTTTTCATTGGACCGAAAAGCCAGCCAATTACCATGCGCCGCGTGTCGCCTTCTGATTGCGTCGCTCTGCCGCGTGACACGTGTCACCTCCTGATTGTGCTGACATCTTACGCGTGGTGAAATCACATAGACCAGATACGCGTACTGGCGTCGCGACGCCAGGTACTTCAGCGTCGCGACGCTAGAAGCCGATTTTGCCTATAAATTCAGGCCTTCTTCACTTCATTTTGTGTGCTTTCCTTGGGAGCTTTTCCCTGTTTTTAGAGGATTGCATCTAGTTTTTGTAAATATTAATAATATTTAATTTATGTATTTTAATTTTTAGTAATAATAATAGTTCTTCTTCTTCTTTTTTCTTTTATGTTTTATAGTTAAATTTCTGCTGGGGTAAAAAGGTGAAATATTTAATATAATTATCTAGGTAAATCTCACTTAATTATAATATTTAAATTATAATTTAACCGGATTAATTAATGGCAGAATTTATTACCGCCTATATGGTCGGTCTAAATATAAATTACTTTACCGCCTATATGGCTGGTCTTTATGTGACATATAATTACCGCCTATATGGCTGGTGTAGTTAGACTAAATGGATTACCGCCTATATGGCTGGTTTTAAATGTTTAACATTATTAATTCCTGAGAAAGCAGAACATAAAATAATTTATATATTATAATAAGTGAGATTCCTAGATAAGAAATATTAAATGTGGATCCTCTAACCCCCAACATTTTATTTTATTCTAGGGAAGTGATGAAATACAATATCCACACTTAATAATTGATTTTCTTTTTATAGGTAATTCTTTAGTTTGTTTATTGAGTCTTAAGCTTAATGCTTCTTGTTAATTGGTCATTAATAAGATTGATTTGGTAAACTTAAAATGAACTAGACATAGGGATTTTAGGTTTCAGCCTTAGATTCAATAGCCCACGATCTTCCTTGAGGATAGATAACCCTTTAATAGATTTCCTTACAGGATAGACATATACCTGTCGGGCGGAGGTAGCCACAATTGGAACTTGATCTTAATGAATCCAGGTAATTTGGTTGACATAGACATATGGTTCAATTTGGTTATACTGGGTATTTGCGTCTGACCATCGACATAGGCTTTTGCATATTTTCGTGTTCCAGGTTAGCAAACTGATTTATTACACATAGATAAGAGAATCAATTCATCTTTATAATAATATTGTGTGGAGTCACGACCCTAGTCTTTTCTTTTATTTTCCTTAGTATTTTCTTTTAAGTCTGTTTTTATTTTAATTAGTAAATCCACATTCAACCAACCAAAAACAATCAATTCCATTCTCCCTATAATTAGATACCTGTAAATAAATAGTATCAATAATTAATAACAACAGTAGGAATTAAGTCCTCGTGGGATAGATATTTTTATACTACTTGAACGATACGTACGCTTGCGTTATACGTGTGTGTTTACGCCGGTCAATAATCATGTCCCTTAACTTCAGTAACTGAAAAACTGCTCGTTCAATGACAATTGTGTTATATTTGGCTGAATTTAGAGTTTTCTGGAAATATCCGACCGAATTTATTGGATAGAGAGATTGTAGGCCGGACGTAGATGATGTCCAGATGGCTTTTGGCTATATTCCCTAGAGTTCTTTTCATTCATGACATTCATCCTTGCGTTTTTTCAAGCTTTCAAAGGTTATCCCCTTAAGAGATTCATCATCGAGCTATATATAAAAAAGAGTAGTGTCTGCAGTACTGATAGTGCGACAACATATGTCGCACAACCGTCACACTATTGCATAACACAAACAGTTGTGCGACGCTTGTGTCATATTTTTTTCGCACTATACTTAGAACAGTTTGATAGTCAGTTCGACAAAGAGAATAGATCTATAGTAGTATGATAGTTTTTATCACAATGACTATCATACTGTGTTATAGAACGACAGTTGTGCGACAATAAATGTCGTAGTGTTTGTCGCACTGTGCGCCAACACATGTCGCAGTGCGACAAATAAAGCGACATATATTATTGCACGCATTAATAAATAGTGTGACCAAGTATGTGACCATCAGTGTGATAATATATTGTCGCACTGGTTTAGATTTGTGACAGCTTGTGTCACACGGATAGGCAATTTTTTCAATTTTTGACTTATATGATGTATATTACTGATTTTTTAGATATGCGACACACCCATAGACTTTGGCTATACTACTAGAAGATCGTTTCTGATGTAGGGTAACAAATATGATGAAAATAATAAGAGTTTTTGATATCCTAATGAGTAATTTGATCGAGACGCAACTGCAAATCTTCAAAGAATTGATTTTCGGATATTTTATCGATATGGATTTGGAGTTTAACGAAATGATAATGCATAATGTGCTAATCAATAGAGTTATCTAATCCAAAGATGATTAAGAAAACCAAATATGATTTTATATTGGAGATGAGTTCACTCGGTTTTTGATCTATGAGTGGGCTTTAGTAATTGGCCTTTAGTATGGTGTTGATTCTGGAAAACATGTGTGATCAATATTTCCCTCGTTGGTCTTGAGCCAAGTTACGAGATATGGAAGTGATGATGGAGCAGTTGGACTTCTTATTAATACCTGATGAAGATACATTGATGATATCTTTATACTATTTTGTCGATAGGGTATTGATGGCTTGGCCAGAGGCTAAGCTAGCTAATTATAGCCTGATAAAGTTGATGGAAGATAAAGATCTATTTTTAAGTTGTCAATGTGGAAGACAGTCTTGGAATGTTATATATGCTGAGTGCAAGCGAGGATTAGAGGGTAAAGAGGAAAAGTTCAAAAGAGAGCATGTGGAGAATCCAAGACACGTAGAGTAGAAGTACAATATGAATGGATTTGTTTATGATTTTCATACATGAGCAATTAGAGGGGTTTCAGATCAATATGCCTAAAAAAGAAGAGAATTCCACACATTCCTCTAATATTGAAGTGGAAACTTAAGGGAAATCCCTCGGATGCTCAGTTGGACATTTTGTTCCAACAAACGAATGATGTCGTGAGTATTATTCATAAAATTAACTTTATATTAATTAATTTACCAGTTATATATTGTAAATAATTTTTTATGTTTTAATTCCAGTTGAAGGTTAAACAAATCTTGATGCTGAGATCTACTAAGAAAAATCTACCCTCTTGGCAATCTGTCAGACGTATTTTACGGAATACACCAAGGTGGATTGGAGAGGTAAGTACTTTTACATTCTTTACTTAAGTTCTATAATTACATTTAGTCTAATTATGATTGTAATTGTTGACATTATAAACAACAGATGAAAGATCTTAGAGGATATATTAATCAAGTGATGGTTGAGGATCAAGCATTAGTCATGGACACCCTAGTCGAAGAGATATTTGAGAGGTGCTATTAGTGAGGCATACCTTATACCACATAATATCTCCAATCAAATCCCTATGCATGACGAGCACAATATTCCTTATTTGTCCCCACACTATGCAAAAATATTCATCATCAGTCCCCATATTTCCAATAATTCACTCAACATGAGCAATTCACTCCTCATCGTTAAACACAGTAGAAGCAGTTCATTCTTCACCATCAAACACAACATGAGTACTTCAGTCAACCTCATCAAACAGTACACGGGTATTTTGATTATAGAGAGGTGTTACGCAGACTATGATTACTTGTAGTTGCTATTGAAGTGAAAAATACAGAATTCTATGAACTCCAGTATAGAGTTTTTAATAATTGCAAGCTGAGAGGATGGAAACTGCATAATTTGGACAAACGATGTTGCAAGAGGTTGCAACTTTGATAGAGGCCATCACATAGTTTATGGCTTCTACATGTCGGCCATCTTTCGAGGTATATATTGCAAATGCTAATTTTGTGAGTATTATACAAATGTCATTTTTGACATATTTATAGAACGTGTGTGGAAGAATATGAGATTGTGATGTGACACTATGAAAATGACCGACAACATTTCATATTGTGTGTCACACAATACGACATGATATGTGCAACAGAACTTGATCTATGTAACATGATTGTGTGCTGCGTGACAATTTCTATGCGACAAACTAAATGCCATCGCACATCATCTATCACACAACATACATTATTATCGCACACTTTCATAGTCAATATATTTATGCCACGATTGTGCGATTGTTTGTCACTTAGAAAACACTTTGTCATACAGTTTAACAGTATTCTGAATAAAGTATAACATGTGTTTTTTTTCAGGATCCTCAGATGGCATCACCCTCGACTGGCTTCAGTTATTTTCAACACGGTTAATAAATTATTCAAAATGTGACAAACCAGCCTGAAGCCGTAAGCATGTTTAGATGGTCCTTAAAGAAGTCTTCGCTGCTCTCAAGTCCATTGAAATATTTCAACATGTCGATCGTATTTGTGAATTTCGAGAGTTGGTATAAGTGGGAATTAGAGATTACTGGCACCAAATACGATCGAGTATTTTATAATTCATTGATGGGCTTTGGTGAAGAAAGACTGTTTGTTGATGATGTGAGTTATATTTTAAAATTTATATATTTTTATTTCTTTTGGAATTGCCGATTTTTAATTAAATTTATATATTTACGATTACAGTAAATCAATTCATATTTGCGATTGATCAGTGAGCAGCAGCATAAAAATATGTAAATAAATTAACGAGCTGTGATTATGGATACATGGTTTTAGGTAAGTGTCCTGTCATTTCTTTTTAGATTTCTGTGGTTGGCGATGATAGTTGATGTCAATTTTGATTGTAGATTTTTTACATATCAAGCTTGAAACGAATGTGGATGTGACATTAACAAGATTTTATTCAACAATAACTTCCTTGCATATTATCATACTAGTCTAGTGTCATCAAGGTCTTGGACGATGATAGACTCTATAAGTACAATGTTATTTTAATAATGCTACAAGTTCAAATATTTATATTAATTTTTTTATTTATACAAATACTATATAGGTATATTTGTTGGTCAACATTAAAGGTGAGCACTAGGTCATGGTAGAAGTCAATCTGAATACAAGTCAAATCCGGATTTTCGATTCATATCTAAATGGGTATTCCAACAAAGAAATTTATATGGAAGTCCAACTATTGAAGAAGATTCTCCCAGTTTGGTTAGTTCAAAATTGCTTCTACACTGTCCGGCTCGAAATAGATAGCATTAGAAGCAAGAACATGACGCGGATTGCTGAAGCATCCCACAATAAATGACCGAAAGAAATGATTGTATATTTATGGTAATTTTTATTTTATATAAGGTGTATAATCAATTGTCTCAATTTGATTTGGGACACATGGAATATTTTAGGAAGAAAATTTTCTTTGAATTACTTAGTGGCCAGATATTATAATATCTGAATTATTGAATATATGTAAAATTTACTTTATGTAGTGATTGTTTTGATTTGTATGACTCGGTGTTTGTGATTATGTAAGAACCGTCGTTTAGTCCAACAATCATCGCTTAGTCCAAAAATTATCGCATAGTAACATATTGTCATACTGTTTCACAGAATACATGTTTTTAGAAAACATATGCTTTTAAGCAAATTCGAATATTTCTTACAAATAAACAGAAACGCTTATATATTATTATGTGAAGAAATAATAGGATTGGTACAATTCCTTCGGTTATGACCGCATTCATTGCAACATGAACAATGTTGGATTCGCACTTCCTCGCCTATAGAAGGTATTTGCTGTGTTTTATGACGACCAGACACATTCGTGTATTTCGGTGGCAATACTTTTTATGTGCGAATATCATCTAAAATTTTTAAAATATCTGATTCTCTAACTAGATAAATAGAATATGAATATGTTGTAACCAATGCGTCCATTTTGTAAAAATCAGAATAAATGGCAACATAATCTACACGCTGGACTTGTCATGAGGTAATGACGTGGCAACAAACTAGTCGATATGTTTGGATTATTTTACAATTATAATTTTTTTTTCTTAAGTTGACAATTCCATCTTTCATTTGTCCACCAGAAATTTGAATTTCATGGTTAGATATAGGAAACACACGCATTCCATCAGCTTTCTTTCTCATATCATCAACAATGTTTTGGGCCCATGTTGTCAATTCAGTTGTCATCGCTTCTGCTACGATATTCCTCTCATAAAACCATTTAAGTATTGTATGTCTAAAAAATTCAACTACATGGGTAATCAGAAATTTACGTGCTTCTTTCATCATAGCATTACAAGTCTCTGTGATATTGGTGGTAAGTATAATATAGCTTCTACCATCAAAATGAGCCCGACTCCAATTTGATACACCAACATCCTCTTTTAAGTATTTATCCGCACTTGAGTAGATTGTCCATAACCCACACATATGCTCATCAAACACAATCGGATCATATAATTTCACAGTTATTATAAATGTTGACTTAAATTTAGGGGTGTTCATAGGGTCGGGACCCGACCCGACCCGGTCGGGTTTATATATTTTTAAAGATGATTTCAGGTCAATTTGAACCCAACCCGAAATTTTGGGTCGGGTTACAGGTTTATGTCTGAAGGGTCGGGTCTGACTCGACCCGACCCGATGAAATGAAAAAGAAAAAAATTTCAGATTGCAAAAATTGACAATCGAATCTGTGACCAATTACAGATAAATCAAATACTTTGTCATTTCAGCTACACACTTACCTAGTCAAATTTGTATCATTAAAACTCTATATATTATATTTACTGCATATTATGTAGATTGTAAAACTTGAGAATCGAATCTGTGACCACTTATAAATTAATCAAATACTTTGACATTTCAGCTACACACTTACCTTGTCAAATTTGTATCATTAAAACTCTATATATTATATTTACTGTATATTATGTTGACCAGATCCAACCCGTAATTTTTTGACCCGACCCATTGTAATCCGACCTGCGCGGGTCACCTATTCAAATTTCGTGTTTCGGGTCGGAAGACCCGAATTATCTATCCCGATTGGGTCATAAAAAATATGAAAAACCCGACCCGCCTCGACCCATGAACACCCCTGCCTAAATTTATCCCATTCTCTAGTGGTTATCTTGAAATTTTTCTTTATATTACCTTGGACATGGTAAAAACAAATGTCATGTGTTGCAGTAGAAAAACCTTATAAATAGCTTTCTGAATAGACTTATATCGATCAGAAATGAATACCAATTGCGGTAATTCCCCAATAACTTCATGCAATTTCCTTGCGAACCATTCCCAAGATGCATCATTTTCGGACTCCACATGATGAAAACCTGCCTGGAACAAGCCAAGCAAACCCTCACGAGACTGAGATTGTTCCCAAGAAAGCCAAGATAGATCGATTGAAACTCTAAACCTCTGAAGAAGAAGTGACAGAAACCTAGAGTGATAATGGGGGTGCCACAAAGGGTTAGCAAACCTTTGATAAGCCAAAACTAGTGAGAATAAGTTGAAGGTTTCTTAAAGCTCACGAAAATATTATATTTTTATTAAAAATATGTGTTCTTCTAAAATAGAGCCAAAGTTAGTATTTTATATGGAGGCTTTAACTAAAACCCTAACCCACAAATTATAAAAAGACTAAACTACCCACATGCCAAAATGCGTGTATCCTAAAACTAACATAAGCTAACCTCACATGCAAACTCATGCATGCTTAACCTAATTCCCAAACATAATAAATCCGAAGCAATATGCCAAACATAAATAAAGGGTGGAATTAAAATAAATGTCAAGCCCTAAATAAAACAACAATAACTAACAAATAACTATACTAAATTAGGCCTAAGTACATTGATGCTCCATGGCCTTAATAAGGTTCACCATCACAGGTTCGTCCAGCTTCAAGTACATACTCAATGTAGTATAGGCTCGTGAATAGTTGGATATGGTCCTCTACATGAATCCATAAATTGCTTCTTGAATCTTCTTAGATTGAAACCTCGTGATTGGACCCTCTGGAACATACACGGTAGTGGTTCGTCCTTGTGCATTTTAGGTTGTATCTTAGGCCTCATCACCACAACCCTAAGTGCAATAGGAAAAATCTGATTATTTCCATATAAATATGTTGCAACTAACATCATTTTCTTATATTTTCCCTTCAGCTGAGACTCGTCCACAACAATTAACCAACTTATACACTGCAAGACTCACACATGATACAATAGCCAAAAGTAGTACATAAATCTATTTTCTGTATTTTCCATAATGTAATAAATAGAACATGGGTTTTTTCTTCTCAAAACATAAAAGTATAGCAGTTGTAATGAATACAAATCTTTTGGGCTTTCTTGAATAAAATTTAGGGAAATTTCACTGGTCTGATATGCTTGTAAGTATGTCACAGATACATTATGCTCAATCTGTAAGTCAGCGATTATAGCTTTTGGAAAGTGTGACCGCTTCACATCAGTATACCTTTCTTTAATCATGTAACCAACATCATTACTCGTCTTTGTTTACCGATGATTATGATTATCAACATCATTTTTACATATGTGAAATTTTGTAGCATCACATCTATTTACCACATAAATCGCATTGTTGCTGTTATCTGACGTCTCATTCGAAATCGTCATTTACAATAATTTACTGTAGAACGGACTTCGAACTATGTTGTTAACGACCTAGTCACATTAAATTTAAACTTTTACGTAATAATCATTATGCCTAATTCCCTTTACATCACATTTTTCTCACTAAAAAACATATCTTGAAAAATTCCAATTGCATTAACATATTCAAAAAAAAAATTCTGGAACGGACGTGTCCGATGATTAAACTGGAGACATGCACATAAACTGTGTTGGAGTTGGTACTTGGAGCTCTAATCTGAATAATGTATTATACATCATATTTTATTATTTATTAATAAAATAGGTAATGTCATTATTCATATTAGATTGATATATAAATATGCTGAGAATGACATCGACTTTAGAATAATCATGTAGTAATACTGGACACTGGGTGGTCAAATTTTGGGATACAATTACTATTATAAACTATTTTTAAAGTAAATATTCATAGTTGTTGGTTTTGAAATATAGTCGATTCCTATAACCTATAAGACTAGCACATGTCTATTGGAATTTGAGTGCCAATGGTTTAACCTGATGTACCATGAGCAAGGGAAGCTCATATAGACATGTGGGTATTCGTTTGAGCGAATACTGAATGACTCAAAAGTGATTCCTAATAGTTGAAAGTACACACCACCATCAATATGAATCTCCTCGAGTCGAGTAGTATATGTGATCATTTGATTATAAAATAGCATTGATTTTGTGTGTGATCCTCCACACTTTGATGCCATATATGTCAGAGACCTTTCATGGTTTGACAACTAGATGTTCGTTGGGTGTGGACCGATGCACTCGTTAATCAAGTGCGTATCAAGATAGGATATGTCGACCCGTATGTGTACCATAAGGGTTTAGGTATCCACGTGAGTAAGACACAATTCTTAAGACTTTGGCCAAAGCCGATAACCTAGGGTTGATCGCATATATCAGAAATGGTATTCTGATTAGTTGTAAAGAATTATGGAAATGTCAAAATATGAGATGTGCGCCTCAGAAACTTGACGGTGTATTCTATATTTCATAAGTACAACTCGGATAGTCTACGACGGAGGGATTGTTAAACATATGTGATGATCTCGACTTGTATAATTCAGAAATATCTTTCGTGTTCTTCACGAATTCGGAGGTGGCCGAATTGCGTACGTATAAGGTAGGCTTATTTGACAAACTTGTCTAGACTTAGAGAGTCCCACAATATGAAGTGTACTCATTGAGCACTTGGGTAACTAATAATGATTGATAATACAAATATTGATATTATAATTATCAATAAAAATAATTAAGTGTTATTGGATAACTATAATTATTTATTTTGAGCCAACTGGATTAATGGATTAATCTAAAATCACACAAGAGCTTTATTGTAATTTTATAAATATCTCTAACATTTGATGATATTTTGATTATTATAAAATATGTAATAATAAATTTATTTGTCTTCATGTAATTAGATTGAATCAAAGTAGTAGACAATGAACAAATCAATTTGATAAACTTTCTCTTGATTTAGTTGGATTAAATCAAAGTGGTAGACAAAAGTGTTGGACAATTATGACTCATAGCATCACTATTTGTAAAAGACATGGTGCATTTGTACAAATTAACTATGTGACAAAGGAAATTGCTCTTTTATCATTTTGTAATTGGATTACTTGGATATATAAATGATAAAATCCATATGATTAATACCAGATTAATAAGATATGAGACGGTATTAATCCACGAAAGGTTTAATCATTAAATATCCCTAGTCGTAGTATTATCGAGACTGGACATCGATAATGCAGAATAGACTAGTATTACACTTGTGCGCGTTATGGAAGCTTAACAGCATAATTCTCATATATTTAAGTATTGGATGCTTATGCAAGTGTGATAGGAGGTTCTGTTAGCCATGGACCGGGAACAGCTTCGCTCTGGATAGACCCCTCGGAGTACCATTAGTAGTATGACTATGTGTCTATGGGAATCCGAATCAGGGTAGGTGTATGTGGTCTTAACCTGAGACTTGCAACGCTAATACTTGCGACAATCAGTATACTTTGGTTTTGGTCATCCGGAGCTTTAACAGGTTCTGTGTACGCCTCCTCTGGGTTTACTGAGAATCGTAGTGTATTGGGTGTGATGTCAAGATGGGAGTATCACTTCAGTCATATGGAGATGATGATCACGCAGGATACATAACTAGTACTCTTAAATGCTGCAGCTATCAGGACAGTATGACTAGGTCATGATTATTCAATTACAGAGACTAATTACTGATTATCCGATATATGCTTCGTATGGGGCAGCCACAATTCCAGCCCTAGGCCTAGCATGTGACATCTGATACTGGATCATATTACGCAATACAATGTATACTACGCCTGATACAAATTTTATATTCTTCGTTGAATATTTCTGGAGAAACATATCCAGGAATCTCTTGGGTCGCTTCCCAAAGATTCACCGATGACATTTGACTCGAACAGAATTAATCTGGGATTAATTGCGGTAAGAATTTATCTGAGATTAAATTCGTCTAGAAGAGAGAACCCGATTAATGGAATTAATCGATTAAATAAATTTAATAGTTAAATTAGAATTTTCTATTTAATTTATTTATTTGGGCTAAAATAATATATCAGATATATTAATTGAAATTAGATTTCAATATGGAATTAAAATTGGATTTTAATTCAAGCGAACGAATTAATTTGGAATTAATTCGTAAGCGACTTTCATAATAATTTTCTAGGCATTATTATTTAATTAAATTAGATTTAATTACGACGCGATAGAAAATTCGTTTAATTGGATTAAACGAACCCGGGCCCAAAGTCGTGTTGTGTGAGCCAACTTAAATTTGGAATTTTAAGTGGTGGGACCCACTTAACTTACATCACTTGTCACTATCGGTGATGGAAGTAGTTGGCAATAGTGGTTGGACTTTAATGCACACAACAACCAAGGATTTTTGTATTAACTTGGAAGTCAACATTTTTGTATTAAGTTTTTGGAAAACAAAATACACTATTCATTCATCCTCTCCATCTCTCATTGCCGAATTTTGCTTCTCTTGGAGGGCAAATTTTGCTTCAATTTTTGTTCAAGTTAGCACTTAAATGATTCAAATTAAGGTGTTAGGGAAACTCACCCGAGAGTTTGGAACTCATTTTCAAGCTTGGAGCTTCTACATTCAAAGGATTTTTCGAAATATTCTAAGCCGATCATTGTAAGTATTACGCAACTTATTTTGATTTATTCACACTCAATTCATTGTTTAGAGATCCTTGGCATGTCTAAGACACTAACAATGGTATCAGATAGCCAATCTAACTTGATTTGAATATAGGGTTTATATACTTTAATTTGGGTATTTTTTGCTTGGAGCATGTTTTTTCTAAATTGGTTGTTTGGTTATGTTTAGATGATGATGAATTGGATTTGTGCATCATTGAATTTGTGAAATTGATTGGATCAAAAAAAAATTTCCCCAAATCCTAACCCTTGGCCGAACATAACCCTAGGTAGAACTCATGGTGATTTTTGAAATTTGACAATTGGATCTGTTAAATGGCATGAAATTGAATGTTAATTATTGATTTAATTGGATTGAAATCAAAATTGGATGTTAATTTCATGTGTTTGCCGTGAGTTTGAGCATGTTGTTGGATGAATTGATTTTGCCTCAATTTTATGTTGGACATGAATTTGAGAATTAAACATGATTAATTAGATTAATTGATGTTTGAAAATATTAGATTAATTAATTAATTGTCCCTATTACACTTTAATTTGATTAATATGTAATATGAAATAATATATTAATTTAATTTATTGTATTTGGGCTAATGGGCTTGGTTGGGCCAAGTATGGTTTTGGACAATTGGGTTGGATCCAATTGGGCCTAAAACCATTTTCATAAAGTTCAAATATGACTATTGGGCCTTTAATAATTTAATTGGGCCTAATGGACATAAATTGATTTTTGGCATAGGTGATTCCTAATTGGGCCTTGGCATTTTGGGTTTGATCCATAATGGCCAAAGCCCATGCCTAAAGAATTAATTGAAAGCCTATTGAACTTTAATTAAATTGGCATTGGATGCTATTTGGGCCTTTGAGACCCAAATGGATTGGATTTGGAATCCAAGTCTAAAAGGCACTATTAAAAGTGTAATTGTTTAATTTGGAATTAAACACGAATTAGTATTGGATACAATTTGAATTGGATTTAAAATTGTAGTTCGAAATAATTCAAGAATACTTACTTTGAGTATTTATTCTTAAACGAGTTGGACTCGCGAAAATAAAATCGTTGTATGAACATTGGATGGTCATTAATTGAAGATTAATTAATTGGATTAGATTGATTGAACAACATGCTTTATGTGAATACTTGGATGTATTTGTATGAATAATGTAAATCGCATGGATATTAGTTGGGTGGGGGCAATTTTGGAAATTGTTGTAAATATGGTATTTATTTAAATTGGACATGCATGTCCAGCCTTTCACCTCCTTATCTCTTTGTATTTCTCTTCTCACCAATTCCCCTCAATGCAAATGAGGTTTCTTTATGTATTATGTAATTGGGTAGAAGAATGTAAGGTGCTAGTGGGAGAGAGGAAAAAAAATGATTTGTTCTAGGAACAAACTGTATTATATATCCATCCGTATATCATTATTAATTTATTATGCCTTATTATGCTTTTGGAATGCATGTTTAAGGGTGTATGATGAGACCTAATCAAAGATAATAAATTGGTTGCCAATTTACGCGAAAAACCCTCACTTTAATATTAAGCGTTTTCCTTCCATTGAGTGGTTCTCTCTCAAGATCCAAGATTGACTTTGATTTATTGGCCAAAGTCAAGATCATTGTCCATCGCGGATGTGTTTGAACCACGAAATCTTTGTTATATATCGCATGTCTTGGGCAGTTGTGACTTGTTGGCCAAAGCCAAGGTCACTTCTGTACATCGACGTGGATTACGAGGCTTTCCCACTGTCAATGGGTCACGCTTAACTGGAATCATTAAGCTTGTTGAGCCAAAGCCAAGGCTTAGTTGATTCAGAGGAAAATGTTAGGAAATATATTGGATATATATTTTGGACTTGGAGGTCCACCTACCGGATCTAGGAATTGGATGAGATCCAATTGATCTTAGAGATCTACCTAGTTAAGTTTCATACAGCTTGTTGGCCAAAGTCAAGGTTGTGTGTTATTTAACGGGATCCTAGCCCACTAGGAAACTGGGTTTCCCGAGTACTCCACAGAGGGTTAGAGGCTCGCCGAAAAATAATGGGAGGCCAGTATTAAATTTGTAATTTCGTTTAATACTTGCTTACACGAGCTGTTTTATTTTATTTATCGTTGTTATAAATATATTAGTTGGACTAATATTATTTTATTTCTTTCTTTGAACATTTAGAGTGTACAAGACACTACTCCACAAGTAGTTGGTTATGTAGTTGGACTATAGTAACCATTAAATTTTGAGTGTACCCTAAATCGTTGATTGAATAGTTGGACTATTGCAATCGAGATGGCTGGAAAGATTAGTGTTAGAGACATCATCATGGGTGATAATGTCTTTAACGGCTCCAATTTTCCAGATTGGGAGATGAATCTCAGGATAGTCTTGGGAGCCAAAAAGTTACTCTATGTCATAGAGAAACCTCTCGGGCCTGAGCCTGGAGTTGAGTAAATAATAGAGCATGAGCTTGGAAGACTTATCGTGATGATAAATTTAGTGCTCAATCCGTCATGCTTGTTGCAATGACTCCTCAATTTCGTCGTTAAAACAAAGGATTGGATCCTTATAGTATGATGTTGAAATTGAAGGATCTTCACAGATCTAACCTTAGATCACAGAAGTATGAATTGCAAAAGAAGCTATTTTGCTTGCGTATGTCAGAGGGTACATCTATCGAGCACTATGTGTCGCATATGATTGTTGACATCGAACAGCTAGCTCAGTTGGGCATAACCTTCGAGGCCGAGACTTTTATAGATTTGATCTTACAGTCTCTGCTCGAATGCTGGGGCGGGTTCGTCATGAACTACAATATGATGAACCAAGAAAAGACTCTTGGAGAGTTAAAGGCGATGCTGAAAGAAGCAGAGCCAAAGCTTCTGAAGGGCAAGAAGCGTGAGGCGCATCTTACTTCGACATCTCAAAAGGCCAAGGCTTGGCCGAAGGCTTCTGGAGGTGTGAAGAAAAAGAAGAAAAATGGCAAGGCCAAATCATCACAGTCTTCTGGGAAGACTAAGGACATATCCCAAGACGTCTGCCTACATTGTGGGAAACGGGGTCACTGGAAGCGTGACTACCATGAGTACAAGGCGGAGTTGAAGGAAATGAAGACGGGCAAAGCTCCGGCTTCAAGTATATTTGTTATAAACATGTCTACTACTGGTTTTAAAAATTGTATTTTTGATTCTGGATGTGGTACTCACATATGTACTGATGTGCATGATCTGCTGATTAGCAGGAGATTGGCTTCAGACGAGATCGACCTACGAGTCAGAAACGGGACGAGAGTTGCGGTTTTGGCCGTTAAGACATTTGTTTTGTATCTGCCATTGGGGCATGTAATTACATTAGGTGACTGTTATTTTGTACCTAGTTTGACTAAGAAACATCATCTCTGTATCTTATTTAACCCGATGTGGGTATACCTTTATATTCAGGAACACTGGGTGTTTTGTATATAAAGATGACATTTTGATATGTACAGCAGATGTAATAATGGTCTTTATATTTTGAATATAAATGAATCTGAAACATATAACATGACAAACAAAAGGCTCAAATTGAGTAAAACAGATGAAACTTATCTGTGGCATTGTCGTCTGGGACACATTAACAAGACTCGTATATCCACACTTTCGAAGAGTGGATACTTGGACGGATTTGATCCTAATTCATATGACATATGCGAATCATGTTTCTTAGGAAAAATGCCTAAAACGCCTTTTAGTGGTAAATGTGTACGTGCCACCGAACTGTTAGCCCTCGTTCATAGTGACGTATGCGGACCCATGTCTAGCCAGGCTAGAGGTGGATATGAATACTTTGTAACCTTTACGGATGATGCATCACGTTATGATTATGTGTATCTTATTAAACACAAGTCGGAAACTTTTGAGAAATTCAAAGAGTTTCGACACGAAGTAGAAAAACAGACCGGCAAAAATATTAAAACATTACGGTCGGACCGTGGTGAAGAATACTTGAGCAATGAGTTTCTCGATTACTTAAAAGAATATGGTATTCTTTCACAGTGGACTCCTCCCGGAACACCTCAATTTAACGGTGTGTTCGAACGGAGAAACCAAACTTTGTTGGACATGGTAAGGTCAATGATGAGTCGTACTGAGTTACCAATTTCCTTCTGGGGATACGCATTGAGCAGTGCAATACTTATTATGAATAAGGTTCCGTCAAATTCTGTTGGACAGACTCCATATGAAATATGGACAGGAAAGGAACCGGGTTTCTCATTCTTGAAGATTTGGGCATGCTGGGCATATGTTAAACGTTTTGATGGGACCAAACTAGAACCCAAATAAGATAAGTGCCTATTTGTAGGTTATCCTAGGCAAACCAAAGGATATTATTTCCACAACCCACAAGAGAACAAAATATTTATTGCTCTTCATGCAATTTTCCTCGAAAATGAAGACATATATGCAGTGATAAGTGGGAGGAAAGTAGAACTCGATGAAAAATCGGAGTGATACTGTTCTTGGCACCGACCCATCACGGAATATGAACAGTCTGTTAGACAGTAATGTCCCATAGCGTCACAATTTTGTAAATGATATTGTATTATTGTACAAAATTAACTATGTAGTAATGAAATTGCCTTTTACCGTTTTGTAATTTATTTACTTAGAAATATAAATGGTAAAAGTCCCTATGATTAGTTCCGGATTGAGATGATATGAGACAGTATCAATCCATAAAGGTTTAATCATTAAATATCCCTAGTCGTAGTATTATCGAGACTGGACATCGATAATGCGGAATAGACTAGTACTGCACTCGTGCATGTTGTGAGGGCACAACGGCATAGTTCTCATATATTTAAGTATAGGATACTTATGCAAGTGCGGTAGGAGGTTGTGTTTTACCGATGGTACGGAAAACAGCTTCGCTCTGGATAGACCCCGCGGAATCCCATTGGTAGTATGTCTGCGTGTCTATGGGAGTCCGCTTCAGGGTAGGTGCATATGATCTTAACCTGAGATTTGCATCGCTAGTACTTACGACAATCGGTAAAATTTAGGTTTGGTGGTCCAGGGCTTTAACGAGTTCTGTGTATACCTCTTCTGGGTTTATCGAGAATCGTAGTGTTGGATGTGATATCAAGATGGAAGTATCACTTCAGACATATGGAGATGATGATCGCGAGGGATTCAGAACTAGTACTCTATAATGGTTGCAACCATCGGGATAATATGACTAGGTCAGGATTATCCGATTCAAAGAGACTGGTTGCTTGACATCCGATATGTGTTTCGGACGGGGCAGACACTTATCCAGCCCCAGCCCTAGCATGTGATCATCCGATACTGGTTCGATATACACTATACTACGGTATACTACGCCTGTTATAGATCTAATATTCCAGTAAGAATATTTCTAGAGAATTGGGTAGGCATGGCGTTTTGCTAGAAGCTAACCTTGTCTTGTAAATCGGTAAAAACGTAGTACTTGGTACGTACGTGTTCGGATAGTTCGACAACCGGATTTACTGCCAACATATCTAGAGGTCTCTTGGGTCGCTTCCCGAAGATTCACCGATGACGTATGATTCAAACTCGATTAATCTTGGATTAATTACGGAGAGACTTTATCTTGGATAAAGTACTGTATATAGAGAGAGAACGATTAATTTAGAATTAATCGTAAAATTATTATATTCGATATAATAAACGGAATTCGATTTCGACGCGAAATTGAAATTAGATTTTAATTCGGGCAAATGAATTAATTTAGAATTAATTCGTTAGCGACGTAAATAATAATTTCGCTAGGCGCAATTATTTATTTAAATTCGATTTAATTAACGTCGCGACGTAAGCTCGATATTTCGGAAATATCGAACCCGAACGCGTGAGTGCAAGTGGGCCCACTTTCATTTGGAAACGTGTGGGGCCCACATGACACTTGTCATTATTTGTATTTTTTAATCAAGATGCAATGCATGAAGATAGTGTACAAAGCACTCAAAGATAATGCATGGAAATTGAGTGTTAGACACTCTAAGTGCTTGCATGGTTTGTGTTATATTTATAATTATTTAATATAATTATAACATAAATATAAATTGATTTTTAGAAAAAAAAATCATATCCTCCTCTCCTCTCTCATTACCGAAACTGTGACAGTTTCTTGGCTCTCCATTTTCAGGTTTTTGTTGCAAAAGCTTGAAGAATTTGTGTTTGTTTGGAACATAAAGAACACATCTTTGGCTAGCACCATCAAGGGATCATACAAGGTGTTATGGGAAACTCATCTTAGAGCTTGGAAGGATCAACTAAAGCTTGGAGCTTCTCTTTACTGCTTGGCCGAAATCTTCACTGCACATAGGAGCATTTTTGCTTCATCCATTGCATCCACATTTGGCTTTTGTGAGTATTGTTTCCGCCATTACTTCCTTTTAGTTCATTCATATATATATCTTGCTTGGTTTTTGATCTTGGGACATGGTTATTAGATTACCAACACAGTCCATCATGGATGAGACTATTCCATAATCTTCTAATACACAAGAACCGCGTAGGTCGGAGAGAGTCAGAAAACAACCTTAGATGTATGGGTTTCTGATCTCACCTAATGTAGATTTAATCTTATTGAGAAATACAAACCAGCTACGTATGAGGAAGCGATACAAGGTATCGACTCCGCTTTATGGCAAGATGCCATGAAGTCCGAAATGGATTCCATGTATACCAACCAAGTTTGGACATTGGTTGATGTACCAGAAGACATTGTGCCTATTGGTAGCAAATGGGTCTTCATGGTGAAGACAGACATGAATGGAACATACTAACGTACAAAGCTAGGCTGGTATCGAAAGGGTATCGTCATCAACATGGTGTCGATTACGAAGAAACCTTTTACCCGTTGCCATGATTAAATCCATTCGGATAATGCTTGCTAATGCTGCATATTTCGATTATGAAATATGGAAGATGGACGTCAAAACCATTTTCCTTAATAGAAACCTTTTAGAGGATTTTTATATACAACAACCTGATTGTTTTGTCGTGCCAAAACATGCAAACAAGATTTGCAAGTTAAATCGATCCATTTATGGATTGAAGCAAACATTGCGTTCTTAGAACCAATGTTTTGATGAGATCATATTACAATATGGTTTCATTAAAAAAAAATATGATTCTTGTGTATATAAGAAGGTTAGTGGGAGCGCACTGACAATAATTGTCCTATTCGTTGATGATGTATTGCTTCTTAGCAATGACATTCCCATATTAAAATCGGTGAAAGCTTGGCTTTCATTAAAATTCTCCATGAAATACTTGGGAGAGTCAACCTTTATTCCAGGAATAAAGATCTACTAGGATAGATCTAAAAGTTGTTGGCACTCTCCGAGAACTCGTACATTGACAATGTTGAAGAGATTTAACATGGATCAGTCCTAGAGGGGGCTGCTTCTGGTGTCACATGGCGTCTCTCTATCTAAGGACATGTGTCCTAAAACTCAAGATGAGAGAGATTCAATGAATCGAATCATGTTCGCTTAAGCAGTCGGATCGATCATGTATGCCATGATATATACGCGACCTGATGTCTCGTATGCTTTGAGCATGTGCAATCGCTATTAGGCCGATCCAAGTGATGGTCACTGGATTGATGTAAAGAACATCCTTGAGTATCTTAAACGAACTAAGGATCCTTTCTTAGTCTATGGGGAATGAGAACTTGAGGTGACTGGGTTAGCCAATGCAAGTTTCCAAACCGATAAAGACGACTGTAAGTCGCAATAAGGGTACATATTTTATTTGAATAACGGAACAATGAGCTGAAAATCTTCCAAGCAAGGTACTATTGCCGATTCAAAAACAAAAACGGAATACATTGCTGCAGCTGAGGCAGCAAAAGAAGCATTTTGGATCTATAAATTCCTAATTTGATTAGGAGTAGTTCTGTTAGTAGCTGAGCTGGGCTACAACACATGCTAAGGAACCACGGTCTCATCAATGATCCAAGTATATACTTCGACGGTTTCATCTGATTCTTGAGATCACACATCGTGGCGATGTGAAGATCGAAAAGATCGTTTCAGATAATAACCTTACAGATCCGTTGACGAAAGCGATATCTCAATAAAAGTTTGAGTGACTCGTACATAGTTCAGGTGTTGGACACTTGAGTGATTGGCTATAGGCCAAGTGGCAGATTGTTGGACAATTATGACCCATAGCATCACTATCTGTAAAAGACATTGTGTTTTTGTACAAATTAACTATGTGACAAAGGAAATTGCTCTTTTATCATTTTGTAATTGGATTACTTGGATATATAAATGATAAAAGTCCATATGATTAGTACCAGATTAATAAGATATGAGACAATATTAATCCATGAAAGGTTTAATCATTAAATATCCATAGTCCTAGTATTATCGAGACTAGACATCGATAATACGGAATAGACTAGTATTACACTTGTGCGCGTTATGGAAGCTTAACGACATAGTTCTCATATATTTAAGTATTGGATATTTATGCAAGTGTGATAGGAGATCCTGTTAGCCGTTGGATCGGGAACAGCTTCGCTCTGGATAGACCCCTCGGAGTCCCATTGGTAGTATGACTATATATCTATGGGAATCTGAATCAGGGTAGGTGTATGTGGTCTTAACCTGAGACTTGCATCACTAATACTTGCGACAATCAGTATACTTAGGTTTTGGTCGTTCGGAGCTTTAACGGGTTCTGTGTACGCCTCTTCTGGGTTTACTGAGAATCGTAGTGCATTGGATGTGATGTCAAGATGGGAGTATCACTTCAGTCATATGGAGATGATGATCACGCAGGATATATAACTAGTAATCTTAAATGCTGCAGCTATCGGGATAGTATGACTAGGTCATGCTTATTCGATTACAGAGACTAGTTGTTGATGAACCGATATATGCTTTGTATGAGGAAGACATAATTCCATCTCTAGGCCTAGCATGTGACATCCGATACTGGATCGAATTACGCAATACAATGTATACTACGTCTGATAGAGATTATATATTTTTCGTTGAATATTTCTGGAGAATTGGGTAGGCACAGTGCTTTTCTAGAAGCCAACCATGTCTTGTAAATCGGTGATAACTTGGTGATGTGATCCAGAATTAGCTATGTTTGTTGGGTCAAGTGAACTTGAAGTTGTGGCTGCTGCATGGCTTGGTCAAATTGTTTTATTTAAGCCATTTTGGTGGATTTGAAAGATTCATTGGGTTCTGGATTTTGGTCCACGCATAAGACTTTATATGAAGGCTTTATTATGTATAAAGCATGAATTAAATGGGTTTTGGACGTGCATGGGTTGACTTTATTGATTTTTGGCTTCATCTCCGAACGGTGTATTAATAGTGGTGGGATGCATCGTCTTCATATTTTGGCTATAACTTTCTCATCCGATGTCCGATTATGGTGATTCAAGTTGCATTGGAAAGAGGACTCGTGGAGCTACAACTTTGAAGTTTTCATCAAAGTCCAGTTCAGATTCCTTCATGGTCGAAATGAGGACGAAATATATCTCTATACTTTTATAATTTATATTTTTTTAAGTTATGTGTTGTTTAGGTGTTGGGCTGAACATTAATTAAATTAAAAAGCCCATGAACGAAATTTTCAAGTATTTTTTGTGTTATTGGGTTTATTTTATTAAGGTTTTATTATATTTGGGTAGAATTAGGGTTAGCCACCTATTTAAAGGGGCATTATTCATTGTAAGTGATAATTAACTAAGAATATATCTTTACAAAATAAATTGACTTGTGTCATCTTAAGGGAGTGGATTATTCCTTGGTTCTACGGAACAAAAGTTTATCAATGTGTGGCAATCGTTGTGGCGCTGTATCGTTGTATATGATTCTCCAAAGAAATAAAGAAAGGTTCTTAAGGGTATGGTTCTTTAAGGGTTGGACTTGATCTTGGAAGGATTTTGTTCTTACAAAATCAAGATTCGCGGTTCTTGGGTCTTAGAACACGTGGAGGGGTTTTCTTGGCTTTGTTCCAGGCATGTTTTTATCATTTGGTATCATGAGCTCAGGGTTCCCAGGTCAAGATTTTCTCTATCTTTATTGTTTTATGAAGTCTTCATATTCATTTTTTTGTCTCTTCTCATTTCAATTTTTTTTAATTTCCTTTATATTTTTCATGTTTATGACTGAATCTTAGATGTTATTATAATGTTCTTGCATGGTAATAGCATATAGGATTCAATTCTTGGAGTTTTTGAGTCAATTAAGGTCGAATTTATTTGTAATTTTCGGATCAGTTCGGTCAAAATTTTTCAGCCGCGCACTGATTTTAAAACTGCTATAACTTTACTTGAGGAGATGAATTCGTTAGTGGTTGGCCACACTCTGTCCGCTTAGGTTTCGAGTCTCAAAATCTCCTTCAAATAATAATTACGAATTCTGTCTAGTTTCATTTAGTTTGTGTTCTTGTTTTACTTTTGGTATTTTTTTAGTCAGTTTCTTTGTGTTTGTTTTCATATTTTCGTAGTGATTCTTTGAGTCTTTCCTCATTATTGGTGTCTTTCAAATAAGGGGTTGATTTATATAAATAATTTGATGGACAAAAAGGTATTTATCTTTCACACGAGATGCTCTATCAATAGTAAAGTGTGTAGTATGATTATTAATAGAGGGAATCACACAAATTTAGCTAGCATTACCCTTGTGGAAAAATTGGGATTACCATTGATACCTCTTGATAGACCTTATAAGTGGATGAGTGATTTTGGAGAGTTCGAGGTTGCTAAGCAGGTTGTGGTAAATTTTACAATTGGGAAGTATGTTGACCAAGTAATTTGTGACGTGGTTCCTATGTGTCATACACATATTTTATTGGGTAAGCCTTGGTATAAATTCAATAAAGTAGTTTATGATATGGATAGAAATATGTACAAATTTAGGTATGGTGGAAAAATTATCAAGCTTGCTCCTTTAACCTTACAAGAGGTCGATAAGGAAGAGTTGTACATGCAAATGAGCGAAGAAGAGTGGGCTAAAAAGAAAAGTGTGATTGCTGAGTTTGGAATGTTATTAGGAGAGCTTCCAGAGTTGATAGAGAAAAAGACATTAGCAAAAGGTGAAGTAAAGAAGGATATGAGCGTAGCCTTGAGTAATGAAATGAAACATGTTGATGTTTCAATAAATAAGAGTGAGGTGGTTGATGGTGTTGATGATAGTGATTATATTGATGTGAGCGATAACATTAGTGATCATGATTTGGTTGTTCATGATGCCAATGTGGTGCTTGCAATTACTGTTAAGGTGAATATCATATGGAGCAATATGATGTTGGTTGTGAGGACATGAGTTATGAGGTGCAAAAAGTGCATGTGAACGATTATGTAGAGTGTGATCAGATAATGGATGAGAGTGTTGATTGTTTGAGAAAGCGACATGGGTATGTTGAGTTTGTTTTAAATGAGGTTTCAAATATGAATCCAGGTGGGAATCTCTTTGCGGTTGCAAGTGGAGTTAATAATGAGAGTAGCAATGGAGAGATTGGGAGTGGAAAAATATTGACAAAGAGTCATTCATTGGCTTTATTGATTTTGTTCACCTTAACCATTTTTTTCCAGGTGATTTTATTTTATTCCAGGATTCTCGTCACATTGATCTTGTCATTTTTATCTATGACCCGGGATCAGATTCGAGGTCGAATCCTTTTTAAGAGAGGGAGAATGACGTGATCCAGAATGAGCTCTGTTTGTTGGGTCAAGTGAACTTGAAGTTGTGGCTGATTGCATGGCTTGGTCAAATTGCTGTATTTAACCCATTTTGGTGGATTTGGAAGATTCATTGGGTTATGGATTTTGGTCCATGCATGAGACTTTATATGAAGGCTTTATAACCTCTAAAGCATGAATGAAATGGGTTTTGGACGTGCATGGGCTGACTTGATTGATTTTTGGCTTCATCTCCGAACGGTGTACTAATAGTGTGAGATTTGCGCAGCCTTCATATTTTGGCTGTAACTTTCTCATCTGATGTCCGATTGTGGTAATTCAAGTTGCATTGGAAAGAGGACTCATGGAGCTACAACTTTTAAGTTTTCATCGAAGTCCAGTTCGGATTCATTCATGGTCGAAATGAGGATGCAAGATATCTCTATAGTTTTTATTTTTTTTTTATTTTTTTAAGTTATGTGTTGTTTAAGTGTTAGGCTGAACATTAATTAAATTAAAAAGCCCATGAACGAAATTTTCAAGTATTTTATGTGTTATTGGGTTATTTTATTAGGGTTTTATTTTATTTGGGCAGAATTAGGGTTAACCACCTATTTAAATGGGTATTATTCATTGTAAGTGATAATTAACTAAGAATATATCTTTTTACAAAATAAATTGACTTGTGTCATCTTGAGGGAGTGGATTCTTCATTGGTTCTACGGAACAAAATCTTATCAACGTGTGGCAAGCGTTGTGGCGCTGTATCACTGTACAGGATTCTCCAAAGAAATAAAGAAAGATTCTTAATGGAAAGGTTCTTTAAGGGTTGGACTTGTTCTTGGAATGATTTTGTTCTTACAACATCAAGATTCGCGGTTATTGGGGCTTAGAATACGGGGAGGGGTTTGCTTGGCTTTGTTCTAGGCAGGTTTCTATCACGTGGTATGGGGTACGCACGTGTCGGATGGTCCGACAATCGGATTTACTGCCAATATATCCAGGAATCTCTTGGGTCGCTTCCCAAAGATTCACCGATGACATTTGACTCGAACAGAATTAATCTGGGATTAATTATGAGAGATAAAATTAATGAGTTGGAATCAAACTTGTTAAGTAAGTTTGATCTTCTCTAAAGCTATATTTTCATTAGTGAGTTGTTTTCATTAATGAAGTATATAGTGATGTATTATATATTGGATACATAATAACATAACTTGATGTTGAAATTAGGCTATTGAATTGTCTATGAATGCTTTGCAAGCAAAAACACAATATGCTCGTGCTTGGGTCAAAATTTTCATGTTGGACATAAACATAAAAATTAGAGTTTGGAACTCTAGATGGAAGCTTGAAGTTATGACTACCATACTAAAATCATTTGACCTCCTTTGAGTGACCTAGAATTGTTAATGAGTCATTTTTTGTGGGATTCTATTTTGATTTGTGTTTTGATTCAAATAAATACATATATATATTAGAATATATATATATATATATATATATTATATATATATATATATATATATGTGTGTGTGTTTGTTGTATAACATGTGTTGAGGTTAATTTTGATGTTAAAATTATTTTTGGGTATTTTTTAGGGGTGTTCACGGGTCGGGTTTTACGCATTTTCTTATGATCTGATCCAGTCGGGTCATTCCGGTCTTCCGACTCGAAACTCGAAATTTGAGTAGGTGACCTACGCAGGTTGGGTAAAAAAATTACGGGTTGGATCGGATCAATATAATATGCAGTAAATATAATATATAGAGTTTTAATGATATAAATTTGACAAGGTAAATGTGTAGCTGAAATGGAAAAGTATTTGATTAATTTGTAAGCTGTCACAGGTTCGATTCTCAAGTTTTATAATCTACATAATATGCAGTAAATATAATATATAGAGTTTTAATGATACGAATTTGACTAGGTAAGTGTGTAGCTGAAATGGCAAAGTATTTGATTAATCTGTAAGTGGTCACAGGTTTGATTCTCAAGTTTTGCAATTTGAATTTTTTTTTCTTTTTCATTGCATCAGGTGGGTCGGTCAGATCCGACCCTTTAGACCTGAACCTGTGACCCGACTCGAAATTTCAGGTCAGGTTCAAATTGACCCGAAATCATCTTTAAAAATATATAAATCTGACCGGGTCGGGTCGGATCGGTCCAGGTCGGGTCGGGTCGCAGGTCAACCCGACCCTATGAACACCCATAGTATTTTTTTAAAAATATTTAAGGAAAATTAAAAAAAAAAAATTGAAAGCGGCATATGTTGCACTACATAGCTGCATACGTGGCATGATGCGCAAGTAACATGCTTGCCCTCTCTGTTGTTTCCCGTTTTGTTTTTCCGGATTCCAATTCATCCTTTTTTTTCGTATATACTCGTAATGGTATATAGTGTGCCATTAAAATATTTGAAAAACACTCACGCTCAATTACCATAGGTTATATCTATTTCCGCTGCTCGGGGTACCGATCCGACCCTATGGGTCCCACAACTATCCCAATGAAATAGTATCAGAGCAGGTCTTAACCACACAATACATGTTGCATGTTTGACATCTATTCCTCTATAACTTTAATTTAATTATGCATAAGTCATATTGGATATGCATTATATGTTTTAAATTAAAATTTTTATTTTCACCCAAGCATGTTAATAACTTGATTATAATAAATCTCTCATGATTAGATGATTAATTTTATGTAATAATATTAATCATGTTGGAGCATTATTAGATGGTCCGTCTTGTCAATACGGAGATGAATGAGTTCTTTTTTTCTTATGTCCAATACCGTCATTATTGTGAGGGTATAAGTGGTCGGAACTTAGGTCTCACCGGTAAAACATTAGATGTAGCGTGATGAGTTGACGTAATCACCCAATATTCTCATTATTATGAGGGTGTACTTACGAAGCTCATTACTGCACATTGACAAGTATACATCTTGAACACATCTTAATCCAATACCGTCATTATTGTGAGGATAAGAAACGGTTCAGAACCAAACTTAGGAGTCATATGGATGTGATTGACCTTTGAGGTCTACCTAATGAGTTTATGAAGACCAATACCATCTTTATTGTGAGACTGACGAAATTACGTAAAGTAGTGGGAGGACACTAATAGATTTAAAATCCATAATCGTATTAGTATTTCTTTATTGAAATGAAAATGTTCTGTTAGTGTTTAATTATTGTCTTGTAGAAGGCTGCCGCAAATCCATTAGCGCGACTTTTGGATTCTAATAAACCGAAATGAGCCTCGAACTACTTAGAGTAGAAGATGAACAATCGCCTTATCTCGGAGTTACAACGATTGAGGTATGTTATACTCAATCCAATGTCTGTCGAAATTGTTCCTGATTTGTTTAAACAGTACATAGATGTACCAATTGTTTGGAGCATTATGAAAACACTCAAGGAGTTGTTCGAAGCAAATCAAGAAATTGAGATATGTCGGGGGTCTAAGGAATTTTTCCATGCTACGCTAAAGGATAAAAAAGTGGTTAGCATTCATAATTTTAACATAATTGACCAGATCCGATATTTGGAAGGACATGACATTATGATAGATGGAAGGTTAGGCCAAAATCCGATTATGTCTTCTTTACCTTGTACATATGTTGGCTTTATGATGCATTCGATGCAAGCCACATATGAAAAGCTTAATAACGTGTTACGCTCGGCGGAACATGATTTGAAGAAAGTAAATCCCACTTTGTACCTTCATGGTGGAGCAAGCTCTTCAAAGATTTCTAGGAAGTCTAAGAAGATTAAAATGGGAGATAATAAAAGACACCAAAAAACAAACTGCAAGACCGCGTCTAGCTAATGATGCATATCTACATTGCCAAAAGTATGGACACTAGAAACGTGATTGTCAAAAGCTGAAAGCAAAAACAGGAACCTCATGTACACTTTGTATTTTTCCTATTATTGACATCTTATTAGCCTTAGATACAAATAGTGGTTGGGTGTTTGACACCGGTAGTCCCACTCATATTAGTAACTCCATGCAAGCCATGAGAATTAAAAGAAGGCTAAACAAATGGGATATCCTGCTTGGAGTTGGGAAGGCGAGACATTAGATATTAAGGCCATAGGAAAAATTGTTATTGATCTCTCTAATTGATGTAAATTAATTTTACATGACTATTATTATGTACCATAATATCATTACCGATATTGGATAAATATGGATATAAAATAAACATTAAAGATGATGATTTATGTTTATATGATAAAGATAACTATTTGATATGTGAATGTTCTTTATCTAATGGTCATTATGTTTTGGAAACATATCGAGATCTCTTTAATATAGAGGAAAATACAAGTAAAATATATGAATTAAATAATACTGAATTATGGCATATGAGATTGGCCACATATGTGTTAGACACCTATCAAAATTGGTTAATGATGGTTTGATTGAAAATCTTACTTTAGATTCTTATTCAATTTGTGAGTCATGTATCCAAGGGAAAGTGACAAAGGCCCCATTTCTTGGTATTGGACACCATGTTGAAGATTTATTGGAGGTAGTACACAGTGATGTGTGTGGTCCATTAAATCATGTCGTTCATGATGGTTCAACTTACTTCATGACTTTCACTGACAATAATTCAAGATATGGATATGTCTATTTGATGAGACATAAATCAGAAACATTTAACAAGTTCAAAATATTCTGAAACGAAGTAGAAAAATAAACCAGTAAATTCATCAAGTGTCTTTAATCAGATCAAGGTGGTGAATTCATCAGTGACGAATTCAGATGTTATTTAAGAGAGAATAGGATTCTCACCCAATATAGCCCACTAGGAACTCCTCAACACAATGCTGTGTCTGAGTGGAGAAATCATACTTTATTGGATATGGTACGATCAATGATAAGCTATACAGTTCTTTCATATTACCTTTGGGGTTACGCTTTACTTACTGCTGTCCACATACTTAACAGAATTCCATCAAAATCTATTTCTATGACCCTATATCATAATATGGTACGATGGAAATCCAAATTTTATATATTTAAAGATTTGGGGTTGTCCCGCGTGCATTAGAGTCGCGCAACAGGATAAACTAGCACCCATAGCGTATAAATATATGTTCGTTAGACATCCTGAAAATTCTTTGGGATATCAATTTTATGATTCTGAGAAACGAAATGTATTTGTTGCTTGTTTTGACACTTTTCTTGAAAATGAATTTTTGAGAGAAAGTGAGAATTTTAGAAAGATTGAACTCGATGAGTTTAATCCCAACATTGAGAAACCTGAGATGGAACTAGAGATCCAACTAAATGAATGATCCACAACACAGGTTCTACGTAGGTTGAATAGAATATCAATGCCTCTATAGAGACTATTTTTAACGTCTGATGCGAGCCCTAATGTTCTCCTCTTGGAGGAAATAGATCGGATTGTGTATAAACAGGCGATATTGGATATCAATTCGGCAAATGGTAGGAAGTCATGAAATCCGAAATAGATTATATGTATGATAATCAAGTTTGGGAATTGGATAAACTTCTTGAATGAGTAAACCTATTGGTTGTAAATGGGTTTATAAAAGGAAGCGAGGGCTCAATGGAAATATGAAAACCTTTAAGACTCTACTGGTAGCGAAAGGTTATATTCAACGTCCTGCGATTGACTATGAGGAAACTTTTTCACCAGTAGCCATGTTAAAATCCATTAGGATTCTTTTAGCCATTGATGCATATCACGATTATGAGATTTGACAGATAGATGTGAAAACCGCTTTCCTAAATGGATTTCTCGAATAGGATATCTATATGGAACAACAAGAGGGTTTCGTATCCAGTGAGACTTAAAACTTGGTTTATAATGTCAAGAAGTGTATTTATGGACTTAAACAGGAATCCCGAAGCTGGAATCGTCGTTTTGATGAGATAATTAGATTATTTGGATTCATCAAGAACGAAGAAGAACCGTGTGTTTATAAGAAAGTTAGTGGTCTTTGTATTGTATGCAGACGATATCCTTATCGTTGGAAATAATAAAGGATTGATGCAAAGTGTGAAAGCCTACCTTTGCAATAACTTCTCCGTGAAAGACATGGGTGAAGCTTCCTATATATTGGGTATAAGGCTCTACCGGGATAGAGTAAGGAAGCTTATAGGTTTTTGGGTATCCACATACATAGATAAAATGTTAGAAAGGTACAGTTTTATCAACTGCAAAGCAGTAAATGTACCTTTTCGATATGACATACATCTTTCGAAAAACATGACACATCAGACTGAGGAAGAGAGAGTTATAATGTCTAACTTGTCATATGTTTCTTGTATTATAATTATTATGTTTTATATGTTATGTACAAGACCCGATATCAATTTCGATGTTAGTGTTACTAGCTGATATCCGGGTAATGATCATTGGACAACCGTGAAATATATCCTGAAATATCTTAAGGGTACTAAGGATAAGTTTCTCATATATGGAGAATGTGAGCTATAAGTTAAGGGTTATACAGACTCCGACTTCCAGGGAGATTCGGATGATAAAAAGTCTATATCCAGATACATATTTACTCTTAACGCCTATGCGGTTAGTTGGCGATATCAAAGCAAGGGTTAATAGTTGATTCCACCATTGAGGCATAATTTATAACAGCTTCGGAAGCTGCTAAAGAAACTATTTGGATTAGAAATTTAATCATAGAATTTGAAGGTTCAAGGACAATACAAAATAACAAATCTGCTTACTAAGACCTTACCTCCTAAGTTATTCGATAAACGTGCGAAGGATAAGAGACTTCAGTACCATCCGGATTGGCATTAAACAAGTGGATGTCTGTTGGAATTGGTGCTTGGAGCACCAATCTGAATAATGCATTGTACATAATATTTTATTATTTATTAATAAAATAACTACATTTTCATTTCAACCTTGTTATTAGTAATGTCATTATGCATATTAGATGTAGGAAATGATTTTCCTTAGTGCAGCAGAAGGTTCTAGTATGGGCACTGACTCCGGTATAGAACTTTAAAATTTTCTTTACCTTCTCCTTTTCGTTATAGCCGAAATCCTCCAACACTTGAAGAATGGATTTTGCTCATTTGATGTAGATGAGTTTCCTTTGATGTCCAACACTTGGATCAACCACCCGATCTTCCGCATTATGACTCGAAAGCAACAAACAAAAGTGTAGGCTTCACTCACAAAGATCAACTCTAAACAATTTAG